>PNEQ01085854.1:0-49801 GCA_003012365.1 Medauroidea extradentata | reverse complement strand
GAACATTTTAATGCGAACTGTTTGAGAGGATTATCATGCGAGGGTGCACTTTTTGTCTGCCAGGTACGCAACCCACGTCGGGTTATATTCCTACGTATATACTATATATACATATATATACACATAGACTATAAATACATATATATATATATATATATATATATATATATATATATATATATATATATATATATATATACACACATACTATAATATATGGACGTTGGTATGAATTTACCGATAAACCCCGTCACCGTTCGTCCGTTCACCATGATAATTGGTATAGATAGGTATTTCAACAAGGAGAATATTTAAAACATATCTATCTTGCTATAAAATCGCCACAAGATTGCGCTGCAGCGCAACAATTTCTTTATCTAACTTCCCCTTATTGCATATTGTGCATTGAATTGTGGGGTTTATTTTAGATTATTTGTTTTTTGTATCCAAATATGTGAAGATATTTCACTGTGCCTACCATCAATTAAATTTGTATATGTCAGAAAATACTAGTTTTTTAAATAATTTAAATACCCACTAACATTCCTAAATGTAAGATAAGGTCAAAATTAGTTTTATTAAAGATTGTTTGCTTACGATAAGAAACAAAAATCTCTCGTAAAATTAATAAATGTAGTTTACTAACTCATCAGATTCGCCAACATCTGCGCAAAAATTATACTCCATTTTCCAGGTTTGTCGCGTCTGCGATGCAAATAAAATAGAAAGTCTTTCTATTCTGAATTCACGTTGTGTCCGCGATTATTGTTGCGCTGACATTCAAGCCTTGACGCCGATTGGTTCACAAGTAATTTAATTCGCGTCGCGTTATTGTACTCCCATATTCACCAACTCTCTCTGCTACTAATAACACGCTACTTTACCATATTTAGTCGAGATATGGCAGTTGTAACGTCCAATTAAAATGAACTCGAAATATTCGCATTTCCACACAAGCTAAAATTCCATCAACTGGTTGTTGGGTCGTACCCGAATCGGCCCTTGACGACTTTCTACATGACTCCTGAAAGTCGCTGTCCTAATAATAACATTGTTACTAAATGCAGGCCCACATTACCGTGCCAGAGAGGAGCTAATGAACAGCTGTTGTCTGCTTGAGTTTAATTAACTTCAATGAGGCTATCGAAACTACGAATTTTTCCGGTTTTCATCAATGTCTATAAGTAGGGGCACGAGTAATTCGCGTATTTATTGTAGATTAGGTTGAACGCCAAAAACCTGTATATCACTGTAACTTCCGTGATTAGACGGCAGCTGTTTTGACACACCTTTGGAGGTTGAATGTTAGTACAGTAAATAATAAAATAATTCGGGGGGAAGGCTACACAATTGTACGGTTAGGAACCAACGGATATTCGACTTAAGTCAGGGTGTGTATAGGACTGAGAGTAATAAGCATCTAACTATAAGTATGGACGGGAATTTTTGGTGAAAAGATTTTTGCCCCACTTTGTTTCAGTGCCTTACGTGCACATCTGCAACACTGATCCGTAGTTATTTGTAGAATACAATTAGAAAGAGGCGTGGCTCATTTGACTGCACCAACCAGAACAATGCTACCACGACATCACACGTTTATAATTTGCAGGTAGGACCCCAAGACGGCGAAAGTTAAAAACTTCTAATCACTGACCATGAAGCAGAAAAAACATATGTGCACATAAGGCATTGAAATGAATTGTTGCAGAATTCTTTTCGCCAAAAACAAACTGGCTCTATCTATAAGGAATGGAAAAATTCACGGGTTCATAGACACGTAGGCCATCCTCCAATAATATCAGCGAACCCAAGCAGACAATAACACCTCATTGGCTCCTCGTTGACACCGTGATAACACATGATTGGACATGTATTAGGTTCCTGTTTTATCATTGGCTCAGTGTCCCCAAGGTGTGTCAAATACGTTAATGGCGCCGTCTACTAGAATCGTGAAAAAGGCGCGCAGACCTTTAACAATCCGGATTTCATTCGAAAACCATTCAACATGTTGTCACGCGGTTAGGCTACGAAAAGCATTTAAGGATCTTAGTACAGGTCTATAATTTTGCCATTAACTGTTATCGTTCCTAACAAGTATTTTTTTGAGTATGAAAGTGACCGAATTGGGACTTTTGACACTGATTTTAATGTAAGAGTAATAATTTTCACGATATTCTGAATATTATAGACCTGTAGATCGACTCTTTCCCTTTCGTCGCGTAAGATAAAATGACAGTGTTGTCGCTGAAAGTCCCATAGTAAAAACAGTTCAGCGGGAAGCTTGTACGCTAGTTCAGCGCTTGGCTCGTTGAGGCGATGCGGCATTTGATGCGCGCTTCAAGGTCGACCTTACTGCTCCGTCGCTTTTGAGCCTCTCACGCGCGGGTAGACGGCGCCCTTAAGGGCCGATTGTTTTACGTTGTTGGAATTTACAGTTGCTTGAGACGTACTTTATGCCCATAAGAAAACGCGAAATTTGCAGATCCTTTTCAGTTACGTAAGTCCTAACCTTGCAAATTAACGTTTATGTTACGTGTGCTCCATGATACGCAAAATTGCTTGAAGTACTCACAATAACTTTATCGACTAAAAAAACCTTCAATTCAAGCCAATCTTCTATATTTTGAAATATGCACCACGCCTGCAACTAACATTTTCATCCCCTCAAAAACGCGTTTTTTTTTTCCGGTATTATGAATCTGGAGGAATACCAAGCGGATATATTGGACATTAATAAAGGTACATGTATTTTTATTTACGAAAGAATTTATGCAAGTGAAACTAAAGGCACCTTTCCGAGACCCGTAGCTAAAAAACACCGAGACAAAACATTATTAATGTATTTGACATGCGTCTGTTAAATACAAAGACGTTACATAAGAACTAGACTGTTACACTGCTATTTTGTTACATGACCAAATTAAACGCCGAGATATTGCAGCTGAATGTAGCGAATTATGTACTTTAGCGGGGTTGGGGGAATGAAACTTTATTTTTTCAACAAAAATAAACATTGGTATAGGACACGGTCGTAGAAGTACAGGTCTGGACACTCGCCTCGCCTATCTACCAATGTATTTTGCTTGGCCCCCTTGTTGTTAGGCTGCAATTCACCAAATTTCCTAGAGTGTTATGGTTTTTGGTACTATAATCAGGGCAATCGAGTTCAAATTCTGCCCACATTTTTTCCCCTGTTTACAATATAAAGTAAATAAATATTGCTGGAGCCAAACTTTAGAAATGTGAGTGAAGGAAGTATTTTATATACTGATAAATAATACGTTTCCGTCACTGGAAAAAAGTGGGAGATAAATAGGTGGAGTTTAGCCCGACTGCCCTGATTGTAGCGCCAAAGCCGCACAACACTCTTTGCAACTTGGTGAACTGCAGCCAAACAACAAGGAGGTCAAGTTTCCAGGCGAGTGTCCAGACCTGTTCTTCTACGGCCGTGGTATAGGACATTGCATATTACGGGCTGCAATATGGCACCGTTCAATTTGGCAACACATAAAGATAGGCCGTCAGCATTGGTCTTGCACCTCTTGGTTAAATAGGGACACTGATCCGGTTTGTTAGTTGGTAATTTTTGCATTTTATTAATGTTTTCTGCGTTCTAATTGGTGAATTATGGAGTTTTTAAATAAAAATAACTTTTAGAAATTTATAGGAGTGTATGTTGTTTGAACGTAGTTATATGTTCTTTAAATAATGTAATTGTTTCCTGTAATCTGCTATTTGTGTGAAATTTTCTATCATTAATATATCTAATATGATTTAATTGTTAAATACAGTAATAAAAATTTAGCTATGTTGCACGTTTGCATGTCTTTTACAATTAGTTACTCCAGCTCTTTGTAACTGTTGATCTCACTTTTTTCACCTAGTAACCGGTAAGAGATGATTGTACGGTTATAATTGTTTAGTCTTACCGGGAAATATATTTTAAATAGTGCTAAACAGATTTTTTTTATATCTGTTCTTGTTTAGGCGTAAAAAATCAATGTCGCTAAAAAGTAGCAATAGGACAACAGGATATTAAGTTTATGTGGGTTCAATTCCTTGGCGAGGCTCAATCCCCAACTATTCGCATGTA
Organism: Medauroidea extradentata; assembly: GCA_003012365.1. Classification (NCBI taxonomy): domain Eukaryota; kingdom Metazoa; phylum Arthropoda; class Insecta; order Phasmatodea; family Phasmatidae; genus Medauroidea; species Medauroidea extradentata. The sequence continues at coordinate 45,708 of PNEQ01085854.1, read as the reverse complement.
ATAAACGTAGTGGATGTTACTGTCCGTCAGCTGATTTTATCGGGATTTTATGGTACAGAGATTATAGGTCACATCAGAACTTAATCACAACATATGGCCCAAAACTATGCGAAGTTAAACATACTAGATGTTAATAAATTACGCTTAAAATTCTCCATACGCTGTAGGGGATGCTAAGGCGAGTAAAATGATATGGGACACTTGGTGTCGCAAATGCTGGAAAGTGCCTGAAAAACGGCGAATAAGTTGAGGTACGAGAGGTACGTATGTATACTGCGGTTGAATGGCAACAACATATTCTGAGAAGCAGGAAACCATTGTTCAACAAATAAGATTGTTGTTATTTTATTTTTTCCAACACAAAGGTGTGTGTGTGTTTGTGTAGGTGTAGGTGAGTGTGTGTGTGTGTGTATGTGTGTTAGAACATTAACTTTTTCTTCACTCGTTGCTTAAATAAATTTAAACCGATAGAACAAATGTTACCAGATATTCAATGAAAAGAAATTTTGTGAGTTTTGAGACAACGAAATAATTTTGTAGTAAACACAACATAACTTTTTTTTTTTGTGACAGTAAAATTTTTTTGTGGCGTGCACAACAACTTTCATCTATCTTAATACTAACAATATAATTTGAAGCCAGCTGCTATTAATTTTTTTTTCCGTTTGGAACATAAATATCAGTTAGCAAGGTGACTCGTCATATTGATTCCATTAGTGTACGGTTCCAAGGTCGCATATTAAATGTAGGATTAAAAAGCATTAGGTTTTCCATTGTGTTTATGTTCATTCGTCACATAAGTTAGAAACTAGGAACTATATGGTGATAGCGTAAACAACATTACTTAACAAACCGATTTATGAATTCCAAATCATCGATCCCAGACTTTCTGATGTAGAGTGCCATCAGTAATGGTTTGTTTACCCACCATTTGTTTACTTATAGTTCACCCTAATCAGAACGATATAAATATATTTCGGGGAAAGATTATTTTAGGGGAGTGTTAGACCATTTTATTGTATTTTAGGTTTTTGGGCCATAACATTTTATTAAGTGTATTATCAAACTTTTCTCTTCCACAAAGCATAGGATATATTCTTGGTAACCTGCTTGACACAAATAATAATGGAATCGTTAATTAACGTGTCATGCAGAATCATTGCAAGAGAATTCTTGAAAGTTAACCTTTAATTTATGAACCATGTGTAAATATGTATTGCCAACCGTCCCATGGTATAGCATATGCAGGAGTGTTGAATTATAATATATTATCAATTAAAGTATTTTCTACTCATGGTCTTAAAGAAACGTTCGCTCTTGCAATTTTTACTCGTTGATACATTAAACTGTCCCAACGCACATGTTCCAGACTACGTATTTACCAAGACTATGGAGGTAGTAATAAAATGACGAAAAATGACTGGCGAGGGAATAACATCCTGAATTTGGCATAAAAAGTCAGAGCAATCAATACAATGACTTCTGAAAGTACCGTCATAGTGCGCTTCACGTATCGTCGACATCATTACAGGCAGTGACATACAACTTTATTTTACGACAGGAAATGAGAAAAGTGGCAGCCATGGCCTATTGTAAAGGAACCGTCCATGCATTAGCATAGAATGAATGCGGGAAACCACGGAAAACCAAAATCAGGATAACCGAGGTCAGGGATCGAATCCGCGTCCTCCGAATTCGACTTCAACGGGTTACCATTGCGCCACCTCGTAGAGTTAAAGCACGAACTAATAATACAGTTAACATACATAATTCCAGGTTCGCATTCAGAACACGTACAATTACACTGTCGCGTACGTTAACAGTCCAGTACTGCATTACCATACGTAAGTAATTTATCCAATCTCTGTACATTATTCACGCAATGCAGGATTGAAATTATTATTTCGAACGTGAGCTACCCAGGGAGTGTTAATGTTCTTAATGTACTTGCACCAATATCGGCAACTCATAACTCGTAACATGTGAGAGTAACACCCATAGCTGCTTGAAATTATCAACGTGATTCTTTGTAAACTGAAATCGTTCTGACGATGGTAATATATATAATATATATAATTTTTAAAGGAAGGAAATATTTTTAACGCTAGACAGCTCTCCAAGTCTCAAGGGACGCTAGTGAAAATATCGCATCAATTTAATAAGTTTAGATTGTGCTAGTAAAATGAGGTATTACAGTGTCTTCTTAGCTAGGGTGTTATGTCACCAATATACGAAATGATGTATTTATTAAATGTGTTTTTGAAACTACAAGCCATGTTCTGCTACTCACGATCTCTGCTATCAGTATAAGGCTAAGCCGTAGCGAGGCTGAGTAAGTCACATATTAATATCTTAAAAATATTCTTACAATTTGAGTAAATGATTTAGTGAAATATTGTGGACACATGCCATTGCAATAGCGTATACCACCAATATTTCATTAAATAAATTTTGAGCTAGTTGCATAGACAGGCTCCACCGCTGCTTTCAAGTTGCCAAACTGCCATCACGCATTGACATCTACTCCACATGCAAACCTGTTCCACCGAGACGCCTTTTCGAAACTGTTCAAGGTGCATTACCACACCAAGTAACTGTATAAATATTAATAAATTAAACAAAAACATGTTAAATATACTCACAGAACAGGTACAGGGCAAAAATATGTATAAATTATCAGAAGTCTAGAACATGTAAATCTGTAAAACCAAATCATTAAAAGATTACTAAAATGTTATGAGTGAGTTTGAAAAGTAATATAAGGTATCTGTGGGACAGCATGCAAACATCTGAGCAGTCTTAGTAATAAAAATCTAACTAAAACCTGTGGAGAACTATGATAGGCGATGATGATGGGCAGCAATATGATAAAGACTGGGCTCAATAAACTACTTATACTCTGTATATGCAGAAAGAGAAGCTGGAACAGGTTGTGACATGCCCGACAATTATGGAGGTGGAGAGGGGGAAGTGCAATGACAGTTCAAGGTCATGTGAGGTTGGAAGAGATGTTGTGATAGGTTCAAACATGTGTGGCAGTAATGATGGAGAAGAGTGGAAAGGAGGGAGAGGGAGTGAGCTGGGACAGGTTGTGACACAAATGACAATGATGGAGTTATAGAGGGGAAAGTGCAGAGACAGTTCAAGGTCTTTTGATGCAGGAAGAGAAGCTGGTACAGGTTCTGACATGCGCAACAGTAAGGGTGTGGAAGAGGGGAAAAGAGGGGGAAGTGAGCTGGGACAGGTTCAAACAGGTACGACAGTACTGATGAGGGAGAGGAGAAAGGAGGGGAAAGTGAAATGTCAGTTCAAGGTCATGTGATACAAGAAGAGATGCTGGGATAGGTTCTGACAGGTGTGCCAATAAATGAGGCGAAAGGAAGGGAGAGGGGAAAATACTGTAGAAAACTGCTTGGTTATACAAAACTATAGTCAGTTCCTTGCTGGATGCTGAAGAGGTCGGGTGCTGTCCGTCATGTCTGGGAGGTGTGCAAGTAAGTATCATGATATTAATTACTGAATTTATCGGAAATCGTTCGGGTGTATATTCGAGAATGTAGGTTCATGTTATAATTGAGTGATTAAAATGTGTAACATTAAAAATTTTTTAGAAAAATTTTAATGGTTTGAATGGACGACTTGAAAAGAGGCGGAGCTTCAGTCAAATGTGGGAAACATTTTCTATCTCCATGGATACCGCAGCCGAACATAACCATCATTTAGCTGTTTGGCTTCACATGTCCCGGATGAGATGTACGTTAAGAAAATTGATTATTTGTTTGGAATTTGCCTTTTTTTTTCAGGTAAACATTAATATTATGTATTTGTGCATCTTAACCATGAAATTGAAATTAATATTTTTTCCCCCATGCATGCATATCTATGAATGTGCAACATTTTTGCTTTCTGCAATTACCAACTAACAAATCAGCATGTTTTTAAACAAGCTTTGTTACCCACAGTACTTTTTCCCTGTGGTGATGTCAGGGGACGTGTACTTCAAATCGTCTATTGATCGATAATCGATCGGGTATGGGATGCTAGAAATTAAAATATAAATAGTAACGAATGATTTTACATTATTAGTTATTAAAATATAACAGTTATTTATACAAGTATACTGCGCAGCATGTGAATCTTACATATTGTACAACACCAGAATTAAATAATCGATTACTCGAATATGGTAACGATAGCTGCGCCCCTGGCTGACAACTCGAGAACAACAACGAGAATAGACATTAGCAATATCTACAAGGTCGAGCCGAAGGTTACCGAGCATTTCCGAAGATTGCCGAAGGTTGCCGAACATGGCCGAGCATGGTCGATGTAATTTTTTAGCTAAATAATTTTTATTCAAAATGTTTTTATTTAACTTGATTTTATGTAAAATTAATTTTGTTAAATTTATTTTTTAAAGGCATGTGTGGTAATAATGGAATGTGATATGAAAATTCTTCGGAAGACTCGGAAGAAACCTCCAAGATGGCGTCCGAAAACAAAATGGCGGCCGGAAACAATATGGTGGCTGGAAACAGGATGGCGTACGGAAACAAGATGGCGGACGATGTGTCGGGTTACAGGAGTCAAAGGTCAAGGTCAAATGTCAAGGTCACCCACTCACTCACAGTCACCAGCCGCTGCGCCCGGATCGGCATTTTCCTTTTACTACAATGCACTGTCTCCAGGTAAACTACCTCAAGCGTTGTTTATCGACCAACCATTCTGAATGCTGAATCGTGACCCTCCCTGCATTCCCTATGTCGTATCTCACGCGAAAAAATAACTGGAGCTATGTATTGCCGAACTAGATTTATTTAACAACAATGACGGCAGTTCCAGACTTCCGACATTTCACAAACAAATCCTAAGGGAACACGTTATGTGACTACTCCTTGTCAACACTTTGCAGATTAAAATAAGTATGTATCATCGAAACATATTTTCAGTATACATGTGTACATACAGACATGTGTATGCATATACACATACACATTAATGTTCAGTAATTATAATTAGTCAAATGTGTGGTATAAATTGAAAATAAAATCGTTATAAAAATTTATGAATTCTTCACTACAATGTTACGGTGACAAACGTTAATGAGCACATTTTTAACACGAAATTCACAGTGGGGACACCACAAAATCTTGCCACTCATGATGTCAACCTCTCTTTTCTGCAAAATAATAATTATACATTGTGCATAAATTAAAATTACTTTATAATTGTTTTTGCTTATGACAACGAACTGCCATATGGGTCACATATTAATTTTAAATTAATTATTTGCGTTTTTAAGAACCAGAATTTACATTTATTTCAATTCTTTAATAAAGTTTTTGTCAAAAATAATTTTAAATTGTTTAAGAAACCCGCAGAAATGTTTGACTTCGATATGACGCCCGCTATTACGTCACCTAACGCAACTGCTGTTCGCTAGCTGCTAGATGTTCATGACAGTCACACTAAGAATGGCAGAAACAAGGCATATCGACGTTGGCACAAACCGCAAACATTCTAAATTGTAAATAGTACCTAAGAGTCCAATTACGCCCTTAAATCTCACGAATGTTATTTGAGTCCAATTACGCCCTTAAATCACACGAATGTTATTTGTTCCTGTCCATAAAGATGGATACTATCCGTAAATATTGGACGAAATATATTCTGTGAGACGGCGAATTATCACCACAGTCAGTTATTGACTGTTAGGTAGATAATGTATACATAATCACCATATTAAGCACAGTTTACAAGTGATGGGGTAGGTACAAAAATTCAAAATGATTGCCAAGGTATTAGTATTTTTACTGAGTCGCTATACTATCATTATCTTAGCTAATTTTTAAATTCATAGACTGCATTTGTGTCGTAAATGTTCACAAAAATGTGTAAAGAAGTTTAGAATGTACAAAAAGAACACTTGAACAATGCTGTATGATAGTGAAGGGCATATTCGCTCTGTCGCGCAAAGTGGCTGACATCTGGTGGCTAGTTAAGAACTAGCTAAGACGGCATCAACAAATGTTTTGCCGTTTACGGCTATGTATAAGTTCAGATGTATTTTATAGATTTATCACGCAGAAAACTAGTACTTGAAATGTTCTGAATTTGCAAATATTAAAAATAGTCTGAACTTGCCTTGTTGCCGTGTTAGTTAACGATAAAAAGTTTTCAATGTACTATTTTCCAGGTGGCAGTTTCAGTTGCTACGTGCTCGGTAATTTAAAACTTGAAAGATAGATACATATGTTCGAAATAAAACATAATGTAACTATTAATGCAAATTGACGTACGTAAATTAAAAACATACAATTCTAATAAGTCTTCGCTACAAATATTGCATGTGTGTTTTGCATGCCGACTGTCATCAACAATAAATATCCTACGCAACAAATATTGACGCTTAAGTCGTAACACGATATAGTATCCAGTTTGCAACTGCCATTACAGTTAATTTCAATTAATTTAATAAAATTTAATTTAAATGTTAGTAAGGAATTTTTAAGAAATATAAATATATAGTAATATTTTATAGACTTACGAAATGAATCTAGTATCCATAAACAAAAATTCGTTGTATTTTCATTATATGAGTTTTAAATATGTAACAGTAATAGTGCTATCTATTGTCAAAATTTTAAACTGCTCTAAGTTTACCATAGTTGGGATAAAGATTAGTTAAAATTTCTTAATTTTGCAGACGTCCCGCATTCTGCTGTTTCACATGTTTAAATTATAACTTTTTGTAGTGATTGTCAACGTATATTTACGTAGTAGATTCAGTAATGAGCTATGTAAGCTATTTATAATACCAGAGGAAAAGGCAGACAAATGAAACCCATGATTCCCAAGCATGTCATTTGCATCAAAAAACACAATCCCGCGTCATTTAATATTTTTAAATGCCAAAACTTTTATAAACAGGCAGCAAAAATTCTCTACACAATCAATACTTTCGCACATTTCTTTTGGTGGCTGAAACATACTTTTATTTAGCCTGGTTCGCACAAAAACGAAAATCTTAAACACAAATACAAGCAAACAAATAGCAAAGTAGCTTCGTTGATGCCATCTTTGCCCTCCATTTTGTCGTGTGCAGTGCTGCGCTCTGGAGGAGGTGACGCCGCAAATATCAGTAGGTCTACGCACAGCTCTCTGTGTAGAGGCGGCGGTCATCACATACTGCTTGACAAAGTTAAGTGTAGCCCCGGGTAGGAGAGATAAGAGCGCTGGTGTGGTCTACGCGTGTGAAGGCAGTGGAAGGGAATGTCTTGCAGTCCTCTCCGTACACTCCATTCATACTGTAAGCGACCGTCTGTAGTACGTCAAACAGGCCAGTGCACCCATGGAATTAAGGTTTTTTTTATCGGGGATGATTCTGAGGAAACTATAGTTTTGATGGTTAGTAGAGACTAATAGCTAGAGCCGCGATTTTACGGAGAAAATATTTTTGCAACATTTGGTTTCGATGCGTCATGTGCACACCTGCAGCTCTGCTACATCGTCTGTGGTTGGATGATTTTACTCTCACTGGCCTTGGCAAATTATAGACGTACAGACTCACAATAATCTTATTCTGATTGGTGCAGTCAAATAAGAAACATGTCTGAACATAGACACGCTGCCAGTAACCTTGAAACCGAACTGCCGATGTGCACGTGAGTCACTGAAACAAAGTGTGGCAAAAATCTTTTCGCGACAAAATCGTGGCCCTACAAATAGCGGTACTGTTCCCAAACGTCCAGTCCCTTTCCTATTCTGTGTTTCCCCATTCAACCCCATACAACAGCTGACTTTTTATAAAATGGCTTATATTTCTGTAACCAACCGACATACACAGAAACACTTTTTGTTTTTGATTTCTTAAGGTGCGTTTTACAAAATAAAAAGCAAAAACGATTGAATGGGTTAGTTTAGCATACATATCGTGCTACCTACTTTCACAAATTAACACATAAAATATAAAACCACAAGAAATGTCACACATATTTGTGAAACAAGTAAATAAAAAGCATAACATTTTCAGCATTCCAAATCTTGTAACGTATGTAGCGTAGTAAAAAAAAAATCATCTTTCACATATGATAATAATTACCAACAAATATCAAGAAAAAAACCTAATTTATTTAAATGCTAGAACGGTGCAACGTCTGGGGACAGTTGCTATTACTAGCACATACACACCTGCTGTTGACTTGCTGTTATCGGAAAATATGCGTTCTGCAGATTGTTTGTTCTATGAAAATGTATTATCAAGGAACATCTATTGCATTTACGTTTTTCAAATATATATACTGATAAGCCGCTACATCCTTTGGGTGCGAACACCCTTTCCTGATACGCAGTTTCTGTCACATCGATGTTTGCTACTTTGCTAATGTGTATTTTGTATGTCACAATAATATACCTTGTTGATGCGCGGTACAAAACAACACGACCTGGATAAGAACTACATACTGGTTGTCACTTTCTGGCTGACGAGACTGTACGCACTGCTTGCTCACTATTGGCTGGGAGGGCGTGTTGAGACGAAGGAGAGTAGGAGGGAGAAGTATGTCAGAGAGAAGGACGGCATTAGTTCACATATTTTCCAAGGACACACTTAGGTTTGTCGAGCAGTAGGTGTTAGAATAACACTGCGGCAATAAAACTGAACTGACACCTGTTCCAAACAGAGCACGTGTTAAAAATCATCATCTAAAATGTCATTCTAATTCAGATGCTTACAAAAATTACTAACGTTAACTTTATCATGAACTTTGATTTAAATATGTCACATTTTTAAATATAATCTCTCACGAGCTTTGGAGTGTTTGAATTCATATGTTGTTCTTGCACAAAATAATTTATTTTTTATCTTGAATTAAACCACGACGAAAGAGCAACGAGGTAACCACAAGCCGTATATAATTTCAGTTAGAATCGTTTTTATATTGATTAAGTGAAATTTTTTCTTTCGTCCAGAACGTGAACCGAGTTAATAGCGTGCGTGCATTAGATTAATTGCAACCTGACTAACTTCTAGTGTTAGAACCTCCTAGGTACGTGATAAAAAACTAATATTTTTTGTAGCTGCTAAGAAAACAAAATTTGATATACATTACGTCTACACTCTTACCTGGAAACAGTGAATTTTCGCAGTTTTCCAGTGATTTCCCACATATTAAAACTGTTCAAACTATACCATTGGGATTTAGTGGAAAACCACAGATTACATAAGTTAATAATCTCACTGATTGAATCTAAGATTTTCACTTATAATAATGTTACGAAATACTTTTACCGAATGTACAAACAATCCGAAATTTTACATTAAATATTATTCAGATTTTTTCTTAGTTATGTTATAATCTCAAGAAAAGCATACACTAAAGTTAAAAAGATGAAAGGATATCTTCGGGATTCGAACTTACGATATTTAGTACAGTAACCCAATTCCTTAAGACATCCACCTATACACGAATACTTGACAAACATAGTAGCAATAATGTAAGTATTTTATATTATTGTTTACCAGTTATGAGTGTTACATTTGTATATCGTTTTCTTAGTAGTAAAATTGATGTTTGTATAAAATGCGAATTTTTCAAAACAGCATAATTTCATAGTTACTCAGTGTGCAACGGATCAGAACTGAGCATTACTAAAATTAAACTATCCCCAAAGGCCGTACAACAAGAATAATATTATTACTATGTTGTTCTACTATTATGTTAATTTAGGTTTGGCTTATATAACTCACTGTAAACATCGAGTAAATAAAAATAAATAGCATGCTTGTTGTGGTAATAAATGGTACGATATTTATTTAACGTAGAATGAGATCATGTGACTTAGTTATGACATTTTAGATAGATATATAAATATAGTTTTCTAATTACACATGGATTAGTATATTTTGTATTGGTTTGTTGGTAAACTATATCTACTTATTGAATTTCTTCCCCATTCCGCTGTTAAATTTGTAATGCTTGAAAAATATTTCTTTCTAATCATTTGAAAGAAAGTAATATTTTAAACACAAATACAATACATAAATAAATAAATAAATAAATAAATAAATAAATATATATATATATATATATATATATATATATATATATATATATATATATACCACTATGATCAACCAAACAATGAACAACGGCAAGCGATACACTGACGTAAAATTTTTAAGTTTGCATATTTTATATTAGGCTTTGGTATAAAAAATATGTCAGGAAATATACACAAAGATTAGAAGATATTTAGCGAAGATGTATGCAACCGAAGAAACTTATAAAAATTATTTCTCACATTTTTCGAAGCCCCTTGTGCGAAGCTACAATAAAACGGATCTCAAATTCAAATTTTACTTCAATAACGATTCTTGAATATATTATCAGCTTATAAGGTCACGAGGTACGACTTTAAATTTAGTGTGAATCTTAAAATATTTAATTATATCTCACCTTATACTTTCCGAGCTGAGATGTGGTATACGAAAACACGATTTTAAAAGTGCTGTTATTTGCATTATATTTGCCCGAGGTGGATTCATATTGTGTGGCATGAGATGAATTAGGTAGAGTAATGTTGGTATGAGCACAGAGGTTGGAAAGAATAGGGATGTAAAGAGGTTTTAATGTGTGCGCGAGTTGATGTAAAAGGTGTATGAGATAAATAATATAGTTGGCTTTTAATGGTGACACATGGTGTCAGAAGTGGTTCAAATATTACTAATTAACAGAATTCTTCGAGACCGTGGTTATGTTAAAATAGATAAAAAAAAGTATACGAAATGTGTCGAAAAACACACCTACTAGTTTCGTTCAGCCAACAGACAGCTTTGATTTTAGGAAACCAGAGGAGTGGTCAATCTGGTTCAAACGATTTCAGCGATACAGGTTAATGAGTGGATTAGCGGAAGAATACAAAGAAATATAGGATAGTACTTTGATGTATGTAATGGGACAAGAGGCAGAGGATATTATAAACTCGTTTAACCTCTCACAGGAAGATATAAAATCGTATGACATTGTTATAAAGAAACTAGAACCACATTTTATTCTAAGAAAGAATGTTATTTGTGAACGTGCTAGATTCAATTAGCGGTCGCAAATTGTGGGTGAATCATTTCTAACCGCAATACACTCGTTGGCGGAATATTGCGAGTTTAAGACTTCGCGAGATGAACTCGTACGTGACAGGTTTGTGGTTGGCTTACTAGACAAGAAACTATCAGAAATGTTACAATTAGATGCTAACTTGACGTTATAAAGTCCAGTTACGAAGGCCAGGCAAACTGAGGCAGTGAGAAAACAACAAGAAGCAGTACAAACAGGGGGTGAGGAACAAATGGTAGGAAATACCTTTGATAGAATTAGTGCCAAAACTGGCCAGGAAAACCAAAACGAACACAGTAAAAAAAATGGCTCAGAAAACGATCTACAATGATCACAACTCTGCTATTCGGAGAGAGTGTTATCGATGCGGCATCCATTCGACAGAAGAACAGAGAAAAATGTCCAGCCATACAGGAAAAAAGAACGCATAGCAAGATCCAGGAGTGCAGTGTGGTGGCCTAGAATTACGAATGATATAAAATCAGGTATTGCCAACTGTATAACTTGCATAAAGGAATAACCAAACCGACCAGAACCTTTGATTTCGTCACCCTTACCACAAGTGCCTTGGGAAGTTGTTGGTACATATTTGGCTGAACCGAATGGAAAACACTATCTCATTCTGGTAGACTACTACTCAAGGTATCCGGAAATTTTTGTAATGCCAAAATATCATTAGCATCTACAATCGCTAAATGTAAAGCTGCTCTCTCACGCCAAGGGATTCCACGAGAATCAATGTCAGACAACGGGTCCCAGTACGCCTCTCAAGCCTTCAAAGACTTTGCTAAGGATTATGGTTTTACTCATTTCACTAGCAGTTCTCGATATCCACAGAGTAATGAGGAAGTAGAAACTGCAGTAAAGAATGTGAAAAAACATCGTCAAGCGGTCAGCTGATCCCCACTTGAGATTGTTGGCATACAGGAACACACCACTAGCCGACTTTAAGTATAGTCCAGCACAGCTCTTAATGGGTTGGTCACTCCGTGATACCCTACCAGTGTTGCAGAGGAATTTATGTCCAAATATAGTGAGTAGGTCCCATAAAATTCAGGAATGCCTCCCAATACAGTCTCGGGACACGATGTGAATCACAGACTTACAGAGATATGATACAGTATATTCAACAGGCGATACTTCACACTCATATCTTATTTCAGTGGAGGGAAGAATGATAAGGAGAAACAGTTTCCAACTTAAAGTTGTTCAGAAAACAACCGGTACCGAATCAGATCAACAACGATCTGTCAACGAGAATGGGAAAAAAAAGGTAAACAGTGGATAGCCAATCCAGCAGCAGTAAAGCCCCTGCCACAATGAAAATTTTCATCTGCCGGTGTCTTGCTGCTCACTTTGCAGTTATGGCGACTTGCCGGTTTTCTACTCTTTCTATGCAACAATGAATGCCGGTGCCTGCCGCTGGGGTACAGTTCATTCTGTGGACAGTAGGTGGCAGAACGGTCGCTTATTTTTGTTTGTTTACATTTTTTCCCTGCGCGCTGTCTAAGCATTGGCTCAAGTTTTGTGACGTACATCCGTCAACCAACAGTAATCACTTTGCCGCTCCCTGACGGTGTTGGCCGATGAGTGCCACCCCTGCCGTTGCCAAAAAAGTTAAAAGTTCGTCTGGATTCGGCGGCACAGCACGGCACGACAACACTGCCCGGCAAGCAGAACATCAGGGACGTCATGGTCACGTGGGCCAATCAGATAGCCAGAATCATAACATCACGGCACGGCACTGCACTGCATGGCAGTTAAAAGTTCATTGTGGCAGGGCTTTGAGGGGCAGAGTCATTCCAAGAGTGAGGTGGATGGCCAATCCAATAACTGCGAGTGGGAGTTACAAGTCAGCGGTAGAGAAAGGGCGAGACAGTCCAACAACAGCGACGGGAGTCCCCAAAAGTTGGGAACAGAGAAAGACAAGCAGAAGTTGTTAGAACCAAATGACTGTAGGAGAACAACAGAAGAAGGAGTGAAGGAGTGGACAGACGTAATAAATAAACTGGGTGTGGAAAGTGAGAGACAAACTTAATTTGTAATTAAGTTGTAAGTAGGGAAGGCGTGTGAGTTTTTTAATTCGTTTGTTGTAGGTATATGTGCACTTCTATAGTGAACAAGAGTAATGTCGCTAGAGAATGGAAGATGTGTTGCATGAGGTGAATTAGGTAAAGTAAGGTTGGTATGAACAGAGAGGTTGGAAAGAATAGGAATGTATAGATGTTTTAATGTGTGTGCGAGTTGATGTAAAAAGTGTATGAGATAAATAATAAAGTTAGCTTTTAATGGTGACACACGTATCAAACATATTTTGTGGAACAAATCCTCACAGCGACACAAGGAAATACACCATAAATACACACTGAAAGACTTATTACTCAATATTTTGTAGCATTAAGTCGTTCTGCATTTCCTAAATTAAAACACCGACATCATAAACAACATTAACGTGTTTGCTTCCAGTAGAGAAACGTTTCTCCTTGCCAAGCAAATGACGCTCAGTTGGCCAATCACAAAGCATTCTCGTTTGAAAATATTGGTATTTCTTACTTTTATAACGTTTTTTTTCCTTCTCTTAGAGTATTAAGTCTCGGCGTGAAGTAAATGGGGTGTTATTTAGTAGTACAGTACTGGTAATATTTTCAGTGAAATACCTTACAAATGCAAGTTTCCTGTAGTTCAAGGTCGCGAATTAAGATATATGATTTTTTTTTTACAAGTTCACAACCAAATACATAAAAGTCAACATGGCGGGTTGAGTAAATAAAGCAAACAATTAGGTACCAAGTACTGGGTGTGGCAGTGAGGACGGACGTTTTTGAGATGGGTAGTACCCTCCCCATTCGTCTACGAGAGAGGTGGGGAGGGTGCCGTTTGACTCGTGAGTTCGTAGCATTGTTTTACCAGTTGTAGTCATGGAGCCTTGGACGGTGGAGCACCGCGTTTTCGCCTATGATTGTTTCGTCCGAAATAATGTCAGTCACCGTCGTACAGCGTGAGTTTCGTCGCCACTTCAACATTCATCGGAATAGAGCTGTCCCTTCTCCAAACACCATCCATCGTTGGGTTGATTCACTACGCAGCCGTGGTGAACTGATCGACAGAAGACCAAGAGGAGCTCCGCGAACAGTTCCAACTCCTGAAAATGTTGAACGCGTTCGACAAGCCTTTCTTCGCAGTCCGACTCGATCTGCCCGGAAACATACTGCTGCATTTCGCCTAAGTGATCGTTCGGTAAGGCGAATTTTGCGTATTGATCTCCGCTTTCACCCCTACAAATTGGCCATTGTGCAACACTTACAGACTGGAGATTATGCACAACGAATGAACTTCGCACGTGAGATGGAAGCATTGATCGATCAACATGAGAACCTCATTCTGTTCATGAGTGACGAAGCCCACTTTCACCTAAACAGCAAGGTTAACCAGCAAAATTGCCGGTATTGAGCTAATGAATATCCGCAACAGTTACACTAACGACCGCTGCACAGCCCAAAAGTAACGGTTTGGTGTGCTGTATCGCAAACTTGCATCATTGGCCCATACTTCTTCGAAGACGGTCATGGTCGTGTTGTTACCGTGAACTCAGTGCGCTGCGTCGAAATGATCACCAACTTCCTGTCCCCTGAATTACGACGGCGACGTGTTCAAATCCGACGTGTGTGGTTCCAGCAGGATGGGGCGACCACCCACACAGCCAGAGCATCAATGGACGTTATTCGCCCTCTCTTCCCTGGTCGCCTTATTTCCAGGTTTGGCGTTCTTCATTGGCCTCCTCGGTCCCCAGATTTATCCATATGCGATTTTTTACTATGGGGACACCTCTAGGCTAGAGTATACGAGAACAAGCCCCGAACTCTGGACGAATTGAAGGACGCTATTCGCGTGGAAGTCGCCCAAGTTGAGAGGGCGATGTTGGAGAGAGTCTACGCGAACTTCCAAGAACGCCTCCAGCACTGCATCAACGATGTCGGCCACCACATGCCTGACGTGATTTTCCACACTTGACTGTCTCAAATGTTATGTCCTTGCGAGCCTGATTCCATCAATAAATTTGTTTTGTAAGTAAAAT
Organism: Medauroidea extradentata; assembly: GCA_003012365.1. Lineage (NCBI taxonomy): Eukaryota > Metazoa > Arthropoda > Insecta > Phasmatodea > Phasmatidae > Medauroidea > Medauroidea extradentata. The sequence goes on along the minus strand of PNEQ01085854.1, from coordinate 30,522 downwards.
TACCTAATTTATGATTTATTTAAAATCGTCCGTCCTCTCTGCCGCACCCTGTATAATGTCAAAAGGATGTATAGTACTTTTGTAGCGAAAAGGTTTTTATGAATTGGCATTTTGAATTGTTTTTATATATTGGTAATGGTCACCAGAGTATAAACAACATGTTAAGAGAGCATTAACATATCACTGAACGATATAATGTACAGATAAACATTTTATTTTGAAATATTTTCTTACTTAGGTTACTCTGCTTGTTCTGTCAGTAATTAGTGATCTAGTCATAAAAAGCCATCGGACTGCTTTTAGAAGACTTTTTGCCTGCATTGTGAGAATGTTATTGGGTTAGTGGTGTAAGGGTGACTACCAGTCGACAAGTTTGTCGAAGTAAATGCATTAAATCTCGAAAAATTTATGTCTGCGTGGGAGTTAGTAGATAACAGCTAAGTGGCAGAGGGAGAGGACGATTCATAAACAAACTAAGAAAATTAAATCACATATGCATATTCAAGCCATATACCAATTGCTTGGCAAGTCAGATAATGTTGGAAGTTGTTCGTAATTTTGGAATAATGCCCTTTTTGGGATTTGGATCCATGTGCAGAGACAGCATGGGCAAAAATTTATAACTGAAGTATTGAACCAGCACTCTAAAAGACTCATTGAGTCAGGGATTATCTGGATGGATACAACATACGCACAGTGCTGAATTCGACAAGTAGGCCACCTAGATCATCGTACATTGGTTCACTAGATTTATGTACTAGAGAAACAGAGGGACATTAAAAAATCAATGTTCTTGCAAATAATGTAACAAGTGATTATTAACTGTATCTACGAGTTCAGAATGTATCTCCGATGATACAAGATAAATTAGTAATATATTGGTGTAGGTCTGCTGTTATTTTCGACCTCTTCTGCGTTCATGTTAAAAATAACGCTGAACACTGTAAACAATGTGATTTATTTGTGATCTTAGTCATAGCACTTGTCTATTGTAATTTAGTATTGGTCTATTTGTAACGGTTTCAATTATCTCGACTTGTTAACTACAGGTCCGTATACATAATTGAACTGTTTAATAAACAACACTTTTCAAAACCAATTTATGTTTATTTTTATGACAACACAGTCGGCTATATGCCAGGAAATTGTTTCCAAACTTCAATATGCTGGTGTTATAATTTGGCAATGTTGCACCCGAAAAAACTCTATTTATATGACAATTAGTACATTTTTCTTTAACGTATATTGCAGTCCAGTCTGCCATAATGCATTATTTTTCATAAATAACTGTACTGTGTATTGTTTGTGAAGGCAAGATAGTTAAAACAACCCTGACCTTACAATCGGAGTCTACTTCTGTGGTATTACATGACATATATTCCAAATAATAAATAAGGCATGGTTGTGCACACGTACAAACAAGGCGGCATGATGAAGGAATTCTGGACTATCTCTCGAAAGACCCAGGTTTTATACCTGATCCAGCCAGCCTTCATTCAGTTTTCCATAGTTTTCTGAAAGTACTTCATGTGAATGCCAAGATGATTCGTAACTATATGCCTTGACTGATTCCACCCATATTTCTTGTCTGCCTGTGCCAATGTTTCCATTTTCATTGGTGTTACTCAAGACATTAAGCCATATGACATAACTGCATTTTAACTACGTGTGGCCAAAGCCTGCGATTTTCGCTACACCACATGTTGGTTTCCACACTTCTCAATCATTCTACCTCAATTATTTGAAGGAAAAAAAATTTGATATTGGATATCTGCGAAGCCTTACCAATGCTTACTTTTTGTCGTAATTTTGCAATCAATTTACGTTCATTCACGAGCATCATATTACAGGTTTCAAAATAATGCCGAAGTAAGGATGGGAAGCTCAAAAAATTTATTCCGAACTGAAATGATGATGAGTACTAAAAATATATCATGGATAAGGCAACCGTGATATGACAAACTCCTGAAATGAGCTACCCTAGGCGTATACTGAACCCCGAATGTAGGCATGAAATGAAGCCCTACGATGGAGAAGCAACGAAATGAGAAGAAAAGGAAAAAACGGCAGTACTCCGAGAAAACCCTCCCCTCAATGGCAACGTCAACCACGTAACCGACATGTGAAAAACTGGGGCCTCACGCCGGAAATCACACTCGGACCGCCTTGGTGCAAGGCGACTTTACTAGCAGCCGTGCCAACCGCGGGCCCTCAACGACTATTGGAATCATATCGTGTTATAAATTACCCATACTGTAACGTAGTTCGAAATTATGTTGCTAAGTTATTGGTTGTGATGGTAATATATCCAGAAATTTAAATTTTGCTTTCGTGTATAGCGGCCATAATTTTCACTTTCGATAATGCCCGAAATTTATTTCTATTGTGTATTGTTTTTATAATGAATTCCCACATAAATTGACACACTTTTTTCATTTGTTTTGTATGCGGTAGGGCTAATTGCGTTTTAGCAATCACGTTTAAAACAAAAAAGGGAGGAGAAGAGAGTTTGATATATAAGTATATATGTTTGTGCAAGTGGGTTAGTATGGAAATGGAAATCGTGGTAATGGGATGTGGTTTCGTAATTATCGATCAGTCATTTGGACAAAGAAATGAGGAACTTTATTCGAATAACCTATGCAAAAAGAAGATAGGATGCATTGAGGGAACGAGAGGTTATAACCGAATGAAAAACAGTCGGTAGCGTATACTTGATATTACTTTGCTGAAAACATGAAACGTTATGCCTTATTTTAGTATGTGAAACTTTTCAAGTAAATTACAGGCTGATAGCTGTCGTTACAAATAAGAAGAGTATGATATTTATCACATTACTTTTAATATTCACGAAGTACTCAACCTATGAGATATAGCCTTCTAAATGAATCTACAGCAACTATGCAAAGAAACATTCCATGAAGAAAACTGTTATTGGACTGAAGCGAATATCACAATGTTACATACAACTACGAATGTTAATCAGCCACTTTTATGGCAGGTGGTTGAAAATTAAGAGAATCACACTCAAATATACGTTTCCAGTAGACAGCCCACCTAGAGCTATAGCTGGCCATAGGAAACTTTGTACAGTAAGTTCGGGTGAAACTATTTGTGTAAGATATCTGTGAGAATATGTTTTGCAAATATGTCCAAAATGGGTCGCAGGACCTAGCTGACGTACCGTAGAGGATTCATTTAGTTCAATAACTACAACTCACAACAGAGAACCATAACGTATGCCACTCAGTGAAGAAACGTCTGGCACCCGTGATCTAGAGTTCGCAGATTTGGTGAAGGTTGTGTTGTCTTTTTGGCACAAAATCCTACCATAAACACAACTACAATAGAGAGTGAAACGAAACTCAATGAAGATCATACTGGATTGCCAAATCTCTGTCAATTAAACTATCCTAACACAATTGGCCGGTATTATACACGGTGATGAGCAGCGTCATGGATGCCGTGCTTCTAAGCCAGCTTCATTAAGACTTAGACTAATATTTCTTAGAATATTTTTAAGACCAACAGATGCATAAGTAGCTCCGAGGACTAAGGTTCTATCAGCATTTCGTATAAAATACTACTGCTACATTTTAGTGTGTAAGTTATCTCTCAGGGAGCATACATGAATAGAGTTACAACACGGCTTTAAATGACAGTAATCTAACATCAGAACACGAAAATGAATGCAATTTACATTATGATGTCGCCAGCCTCGCCCAAACTAAATTTGTTGATATAATTTTATTTAAAACTTGTATAATGTGCTAGTACAGATAAAAAATTTCAATGTGTTATATTGATATAGTATACATATATTTTTGTTGCATAAATTGCCTATCAGTATGCTCACCACTTCAGCAATCTTCAGTAAGAAATCGTTGGTTCTATTGAGTTAAGATGGCTTGTTTTTTACCTGTACTGTATCTGTTAGGATTTATTAGTACGTGACTAGACGCACGCAATATTCGCGTTAATATTACCCATCGACCTGTACATCCCTTAACGCAATCAGTGATGTCGGGTTTTCGTTTACGTAATTGGCTGCTTAACATGCAGTAAGTCACTCTACAGTGGAAATTGTAACTATTATTATTGAGAGAAAGAGTTCTCCGTTACAAATCAAGACATACATTACGGGTGTTAAGGGAAAGGACCTTGCACTTATTGATAAAAGCAAGTAACTTCTTACACTTGTTAAATAAACTCACCCCCCCCCCAGAACGTTTTTAAAAACGGTGCCCCTTGGTACCCCTCATGTGGGCAGGTACCCGCCGTATTGTGCGGAAATATAGGTTTCCGTATTTATCTCCAAATGCCTGTAGTCACGACAGAAATAGCTAAACAAAATTAAATATAATTGATTTTCCTATAAAAATGTTTTAATGTAATTTTACGCAAGACCTTTAGCTAAGGAGATAAAGTGTAATATATATTTATTCTGTATTGATACATGAAGAAAAGTCATACGTACATCATTTGTAACTAATCTCTTTTACGAAATTTATAATTTAAGTACACAATCATCTTTTTTTCTTTGTATTGAATCTGACATCGTATAACTGTAGTGAGGACTTAAGAACAAAAAAATATTTATACTCTTTTGGTGTTTTTAGTCTGACGGTGCACATATTCCGAAAATCCAGACTACGTTTTGAAATGTCCCACGTGTTCCTACAAGATGCGTCGACATATTTAACCAACCAGCACATACAATAAATATACTGATACTTTTATTTTAAAAAGATTATATTCACATATGCAGGCTGTTACTAAAGAACACCGACAAATTCCGGCAGGCGATTCCTTGTGAAAAAACAAGCAAACATTAAATTTGTTTTTTTCGTCCAAACTTAATAATAAGGGAGTAAAGAGTCTTTCAATATCACTGTAAAATAATTTTTCTTTTTTCAAGTATTACCTCACAAAGTGATTCGTGTATGGTTTATTATCAGCACGGCGAACACAATATCCATTTACAAATGTTTCGGCTACCTGGGACCTACCATTTACGTTCACAACTGCTACGATATGTACGCAGAATGCTAGCAACAAACTGAAACGCGACTTTAACAGTAGTGTACTTGTTGTTTACTGTAAATGACAACCATTGTCTGTATGCTGAACACATCACACAGATGTTCGCAGGATTGTCTATGATCTAGATTGTGATCTAGGCTCTGTAGGTATGCGCGAATATTCAAGTGTGTTTTGAGCTTAAATGGTGTGTTCTAGACAGTTGCAACAAGAGGAGCTTTTTTGTTACACAGGTTACATTTCTCAACATACCATCTTCAAATGTTCGAAAATGCTGATGGTAAAAATGTTATATGAAATTAGATGTTAGCCACCCCTATTATTTTCATAAGGGTGGAAGGTATCACGTTGTATTTGCTGTTGATTTGAAGGTTCCAACAGCATTGAGCAATGCTGAAAATATTTTTATATAATTTAGTTATCGATATTTTGTGGAAATACGATTATACATTTTGGTATTGAAAGACTTATTAATCCTGGCGTTTAGGCGAAAAATGTGAAATATAAGTTCAGCCAGTTTTTTCATAAGGAATCGCCTGCTGGAGTTTGTCGGTGTTGTTCAGTAACATCCTGTATATTTAAGTAAACAAATTATACAAAATATGCAAATTAGTAAGTTACACAATACAGCTCAATCAAATATGATTGTTGAATTAAAAAGTAAAACATTTTTCCAATTTTTTGAACATATTTGGTTTACGTACAGTATTATACAAAAGCAATAATTATTTTTAATAATAATATGATTCTTTACTTGTTAACTCAAACTTCCAATGAAATTGGACAAATTGGGCAAAGTATGTTCTTAAAGTGTGTCTCACTATTAGATTGCCTTTTAGTTTACCTTGAGGCGCTCCCTCCCCTTATTTGCGACAGACTGTCCCGCGCTTCCTCCTCGGCCGTCACAACATTTCCACCTTACCTGTTGCTCGCACATGCGCGTGGACCTTCCCCCTCCCCCTTCCACAAGCGTAGGCAACTTACTAACATTACTTGAGTGCGTCTGGAAAGTGCAAGTCCACATTCCGAAGGTACTTACTCGTAAAAAGGAAGACATTTTACCAGAAACATAAAATTCAGTGCATTTTACTTAATATGTATAGTATTTCCATCCGGAGGAAAGCAAAACTAAATAAGGGCAGGCAATAACTGATACAATTTTCAATATGTTTTAATATTTTTATAACAAATTTAAGGAGTATTCACATTCACATTTGGTTTATGTTATTATTATTCTCCAAAACACATTTTCATCTAGCATTCTACATAATTATAAACCATGTGTTATATAAAATGCTTCATATCTCATAATCTGTAAGTCGTACGCTATTAAAATTATAGTCTTATATATTTTTAATTAAATTTAAATTTTTTATGCAGCTATTTCTGTCGTAACTACAGCCATTTTGGAGATAAATGCGAAAACCGGAATTTTCGCACAATTTAAGGGGGTATTTGTCCCCCCCCTTATCTTGAAGGGTACCAAGGGGCACCGCTTCTAATAACGTTCTGGGGGTTTATTTAACAAATGTACGAAGTGGCTTGCTTTTATCAAAATGTGCAAGATTCTGGCGTTTTTTACTCTTAACCCCCGTACTAACAATACACTAAAGAAGGTCGTCGTGAGAGCAAATGACCGCACTCTGCAATCAGAAAATAACGCGACATTTGCAAGTTTGTATGCGTGATAATCAAACTGTATGTACTACCCGTCTGACCAGTCTTTACCTCTGAGAAGACAGTGTGCTGTTGTATGTTAACAACGACTAGTTTGTTTGTCAGGGGTGCACACCGCAGGGGGAGGGCGTGTAACGGGCCGGCACGTAGTACAATCAGTGCACAAGCACAATAGACTGTCTTTTTCTGCTTTCACATATTCTCTGGCAATATTACGCACTGTCTTTTCACTTACACCTACTGCTTTCACCGCCCTTTCAACTGCTTTGTCTAACGGGATAATCAAACCACTTTTATTTTCTTCTTTACAAACTTGTGAAACATTGTAAATAATCTTTCTACTTTGTTACCGATACGCTTCCTTTCAGATCCTTCAAAATGTTGCCATTCTTTACGTGTTTCCTAATGAAATGCCTGCTCAGTTTAGTTCTGTTATGCTACAACGCCACTGTAGGAAACCTTTCACTTTAAATGTGGGGTCAATGCAATCACAGCAATCGTTGCACACACACACACACACACGGCGCGCGCGCACAACACTCCGATACCATGCGTAGGTGGCAGTGTGTGGTTGAGCAGACTATACACTGCTACCTGTCGGACACGATTGCGTCATATCAACACTGTAGTTCCTCTACCTACCGCCAGCAATACTCATCAGACGGGTAGTAACTGTCTGCATGCCTGTTGGCAAAGTATAGACTCCACGACACAGATGAATGGCAACACGACGAGAAGACCATCCATCTTCGTGTTTTCCGAAAATACTACTCCGTTCAAATGGATCTAGACAGATGGAGGTGAGAATTTGGACAGCGCACAACAGCGAGGTATTGACAGTTGGTAATGGTGACATGAGATGAATATGTAGCAACGAGAACTGCAAGGGCAAGGGAAACGAAAATGCCTCGAGAGAAACATCATTCCGAAAACAACATTCGCCAAGTTACTCAAATGCGATTTTCGGGAGCGAACATATCGATTTCTGTCGTTAAATTTAATATGTATCTGAGTGCCATTGGTACTCGCGAATACGACGCTGATCAGTCCCTAAACATGCATGTTTTGTGACTTTATTTTAAAGTCACCGTATTTGAATTATTCAGTTTGCACTATGTATATGAACTATTTTATTGTATTAGAATAATATTCCATTAGTTTACCGGTTTCCGCGTTCATGTATACCTAAATATAGTCAGTAATTGTTATGACACGTCTTTGGACCAAATTATGTACACGGCCATTAAAGGCAGATTAATAAATCAGTAGGAAAAACCTTTTAAATAATATTTGAAGAATATATTGAAATGTTTGTTAGCCGCGTTTAGTTGGTGTTTGTCAGTAGGACACACGTGTAGCATGGTTAATTACGGTACCTTGGCTGTTACGTTCTGCTAGTACGATTTTCTAAGTTTATTTCTCTTTATTGAGAAGAAAAAATTTCAATCTGCTATCATAGCGTGAATTCTGTTTACATTGCGCTGTAGTAGAAGCATCGCAGTTGAACGTCAATCATGTAGCTAAGCTGCAAACAGTGCAGTAATTTTTTATGTACTTAACTTGTTGCGGCCAAAAATACTTTAAATGTTCAACTGGTATGCTTGTAGAGTAGCTCAAGGTAAATAGAATTCACGCTATAGTAAATGTCACGTTTTTCTCCTCAGTAATAAAAAAATTCTAGTAATAAAATAATCAAATACGGCTACTGATACAGATACTGACAGGCTTTATAAAATAAATGTAATTTAAATCAGTGCGAAATTACGGCATAAAATGATCCACACAATTATTCTAGAAATCGCTATTTGAAATGAACAGCTGATTTTATTTGTGTTCTTAACGGCTACAAATGTGCAGTATATCTGAACATACAACCACTGAAATGTAATTTCAGTCAAAAGACGAAGTAACAAGTAAAATAAATATTCCTTGGAGACAGGAATATAACGCGTGTTTTAGAATTCAGCGCAAGGTTTTATTACATATAGAGGACTTTTCAATATTCCTGATGTGCCAGTCCCCGCGTCTACTGTGCGCTCTGCGTGAATAAGGGTTTCCTTCCACTTCCGCTAGAGACTATACACCCCCTTCCTTATCTTGAAACTGCACGTGTATTGCGTATTTCACCGCCGTTGAGCGAAGAAGAGAAAATACGACTGCATGCAACAAGGGGGTCGTTTCAAGTAGGGTCGTGTTCGAATGTAGTATGAGAGGAGCATCTCAACGAAAATGACTTTATGTGAGCTGGTAAGAAAGTGAAATTTTGCTTGTCCTTACTCAGCGGAGATAAAGCAAATTATTTTTTGGAGACAAAAATACAAGAGCGGTATATGAGAACTTGAAATGTATGTAGCCTATTCTATAGCTTTTTTTAGATTATTACTGTAGTATGTATAGGAGTCTCCCAGGCATATTTCGTTAATATCACATGCATTTGGTGTCACAGGAGTAATAGATTTGTGGCTTGAGACTTAACACGCATCAGTCTTGAAATTCGGCATCAACTATAAACCGCATACCTGCTTTGGTGCATAAGCACCAAAGTTTTCCCCGTCAATCTAATCTGTTAATTAAGGCACGCATATAACCAATAGTAGGATATATTTGAAGGCATTATGAAAATAAAGGATTTCCAGTTTCCATTTAGCAATATATACCCTCTGTATCACACTGAAGAATTCACGAAAAGTTTGCTTGCTTGCAATTTGCTGGGAAATTTTTTGCGAATTTCGTAGTTCGTATTGTTTTCGTTTAGACGTTACACAGAATAACATTATTTAGTGTTAATATTAAGTATTTTTTTATTTAAGCTATATTGATTTTTAAATACACTATGGTTCTTTAACTGCACGGGTTTGTAACTGATAAGTCACCAAATAAATTAATATAATAAATTCAGTGAGGAAATTGTTATTATATAGTTACTATTATCTTTTTATACATGTTTTCAAAGTGTAATGAATTTGTTATTCGTTATAAAAGAAACATTTTGTTTTTCAAAAGTAATTCAGTTCACTTCCTTGTTAACATATTTATTTTAATAAAGCTGTATTTGGATAGTTGTAACTACCAATAGCCACTTAAACATTACTTAAAATGTAATAAATTTAATATTTTCTCTTAGTTGCATGATAATGTTCCTACAGCGGACACATTCCGTAGTACTTACAACATTTTGAAAATAATAATCCTTATAAATTTATTAATTTTACTTAAATCTCTCATTGTTTCAGGAATAAAAGTAATGTTAGTTGTATCGAGTCGTAATATTTAAGTTCAACACCATTAAGCATTGCCACAAGTAGCTGTTATGATTTAAGTACCATGAATAATGATATTATAGGTTAATTCTAATGTTTTTAGTATAACGTCACACTATTGTTCCCTTGTAAACGAAAACCGATGTAAATACGTTTTTTAAGTTTTTTTTATATTTTCTGTTAATATTAATTTGTAAGAAATTTTTTTATTTTGATTATGTTTAAACAGTACAAAATTTCTTCGTTTTTTCCCTTGTTAACATTACCAAACACGAGCGAGCTTACCACAAAGCGTTGTGTCCAAATGCAGTTTTCGGCCCATAAGTAGTTTTTAGGAGCCCACTGTTACTGTAATATTGCATTGGACATGCTAACAGATAGGTTATTTCTGAAGGTAGATAGGGGAGGTAGCAGGGGACTTGATCTTCTAGCAGGGCCATGCACCACCTGACTGGTACATAGATGTTCGTCTATACATTAACGAGATGCCGTAACGCTGGGTTGATCGCAGGCCAGCTGGGACATAGGCTCTTCATTATTGGTCCCAAAAAACCAGGTCCTAACCCTTATGATTTTTATGTGGTGGGGGTACATAAAGGATTCAAAATTTATTCCACCTTTGCTGACTAATACTGATGACTACAAAACGAGAACTACTGATGTCATCCACGTAATATCCGACTTGCTGACAAGAGTAGGGCCAGTTCAACTATAGCGAAGTTGTCGTTGATATCTATGAAGAAACGACAAAATGGCTTAAGGTTGCACTGTTAAACACACATTCTAACTATTTTGGTTTTGATGTAATAGTTAATCAACGTTGGGGTGTTCTTATATGATCGCTCTTTAGTTTTCATATAATTTATTTCGTAAGAAATGGTTGAATGTTAAATGAATAGAGGACTAATACTATAAAAAGCATGCATATATCTTAATTATGGCTTCATTACTAGAGGTACGTCAATTTCGCGGATTCATCTGGCAGTAGCCTAGATTTCTCAGTCCTGTAGACGCTCTGGATACAGTCGATTATTCACTGGTTTACAAAATTACAAGCGATAGCTGTATGAATTATTTTCTTATTTACTACTGGCTTGTAGTAGTCAAATGCGATTCGTGACAGCCACCAGCTAATCACACACGTGATTATGAAGTATATATTTTTGTCTTTGAACCTTACCTGGAATGTATTTGCGAAACTGACGTACCTATATTCATTACCAGGATACATATGTTTTAGTTTAGTGACTGCCCCTGTATCACGTACGTGACCGTCAACATAAACAAGTGGTAAAATGGCATAGTTCCGTTTTCTTGGGATGTTCAGCTGCGTAAAATATGTATGTTTTCAATAAAAACGTTGTGTCTATGACACTTACAAGTAAATATGTTTTGTTACACGAGTGATATTACTTATTAAGCCAGCATCAAACGTTCCAATGTCCAGACGCTACAAAGTATGTGGACAATACGATTGTAGCCACCCCCTGTTATTTTCCTTCCCTTGGACAGTATAATAAACGTTAGGTGTAGGTTAATGATCCTGAAAACATTACAATATTCGAAGCATGTAATTTAGTGTCATTTAAACCCTTTCCTTGAAAACACAGTTGTAAAATTCGATAAACCAGAGATCATTCCTTCCTCAGCATTGTAAGTTTTCACTTATGTACTACGTGTCATATTTACTCTCTACATACTTTTCATTTGATATTACTTCCTTGTGTTTGTCGAGGATTTTTATAAACACATTTCTGAATGTGTGTTTGTGAGTAGGTGGTTGGATGATTGTTTAAGTAAAGGTGAAGTTTTATTTGTTTTAAATTGAGTTCCGCGAGGTACTCGCCTGCCACGAACTTAAAATGCGTTGCAGCATGTTCGTGATTATGTTTTATTACGAAACTATTACAAAAATTTCCGTTGTTTCAATGTATGAAAAGAAAATACACTTCAAAAGATGGCGGAAGGGTGGTTTCTACGAAACATGTTTCTTGTCAAATAGCAAACAAATATTGCAAGTAATGCTATTTAATCTTAACACTTTTGAAAACAGCAATTTGCCAAACAAGGAAAAATTACTAGTGTTTCACAAGCGTTTAAAGAAGTGTCATGTTCAAAATGCAGTTACAGATAGAACGTAATCGTGAAACACAAGACCTTTGTTTAGTATTATCTTCGTATTATAATTTACTCTCTTTAGTTCTCTCTCTCTCTCTCTCTCTCTCTCTGTATATATATGTTTGTGTGTGTGTGTATACACATGGGGGCTACGACGGGCAAGTGGTTATCCCACTCGCCTCCCATTTAGGTGACCCGGGCTCGATCCCGGCGAGGTCGGTCCCCGGATTTTCGCATGTGGGAATCGTATCAAAGGGAATCGTGTCGGATGATGGCAGGTTTTCTCGGGGATCTCCCGCTTCCTCGTACTTCTCATTCCGACGCCTCTCTCATGTCGTCATCCGGGTCAAGTAGATGTCTACAGGCGCTAGGTCAGATATCTGCATTAAGGGCGCGGTTCACATAAGTTTTCAACGTCTTTTTTTATATTTGTACGAGATGTTTTTTCTTATTTTAGACGTAAATTGTGATTAAATCTTCCTATTAGGAAATTTGTGTATCTCTTTTAGTGTTTGCGTAATGAGTCGTAAACGTCAAAATTTGCACTTAACTCTTTTAGGTACGCCACTATAACCAACTGACATACCAAACCGAAACATTCACACTGTATAACAAAAAAATATTTTTATATATTATAAAAAATGCTGAATTTTTCAATGAAGATTTAAAAATTTCAACAATTTTTTAAAAATTCAATAATTTTTTGTTTTGTTTTTGTTTTATGTGTGCCAAATAACAGCCTACAACATTGTTGTGCACTGTGATTTTTTTCGGTTTGGCATGTCGGTAGGTTTTAGTGGCGTACATTAAAGAGTAAAGTGCAAAGTTTGAATTTTACGAACCAAATACACAAAACTACAAGAAAAACAAAATTTTCTTATGAGAAAGATTTAATCACAATCTATGCGTAAAATAAAAAATATCTGGCACAAATATAAAAATAAATAAAGTCGTTGAAAACTGAGGTGAACCGTGCCCTTAAGGGTACGGACCCTTTACCTTCGGTATCCTCCTCACACGTGATTATATATATATATACATATATGTATTTATATATAAATATTTCGCTTGGCTGCTACACTGCCCAGTATTAGCCTGGCGATCCGCGTACTCTTTCCTTCCTCTGTATCTTCGTGCTGTCCAGGGCGTGAACCAGTTTAGCGTGGCCCCTTTCAGCAACAACAAGTCATGGTATAGGCTAAGTGTACGGAAAAATAACTACATGAAATATTAAGTACAGTGTTTCGATTATTAGAGACGTTTCATACAAAGACCAAGTTTATGTCTACGTGCGGTTGCCAATACTCCATGGTAAAATCTCGTTTTAGAATTTTATGTTTGATATTGTGCACGGAACTATATACCTTGTAAGATTTCATGCTGTTCTTATGTTATTGCTTTGTTTCAGATTCTACGATAAGAAATTAAACCGTCAACCTTCACTTTCATCATATAATTTTATCAGCCGCACATACGTATTTTGTTGAAAACATTTACCTAGCGGCGATATTAATATAAACTATTTAAGTGATCCAATCAAAAATTTAAAAAAAAATAATGGTTCTCTTATAATAAATGATCCCTTAACGTGACAGGACTTTAGAATAATAAAACGGATCTTAGCTAATTGTTTTATAATAGCTGGTTTTTATAGGGAATTCCTTAATGACGAACCGTAGAGTTCGAAATTCTGGAAGTACAGGATAGTAATTTTATTCACATTTATACTTGTCAAGAATTTTCTAAATATTTATTTCACAGGTAACTAGTCACTGAAACCTGCCTTCTATGTGATATTATTACTAATAAATAATAAAATAATTGCCTAAAGTATATTAAACAAGGCTAAATGGTTTTTCGATTATAACTGTTATATTCTGTTATTGATTCTTCTTCTTTAACTTTATTATTTCTACTTTAACTCTTTATTAAGAACTATACGTATATATTTGTAACTTATTTTAAGTTTTTTTTTTTTAGGGTTTTAAATGCGTCAAATCTAAATATAAATCTTATAGTACTAAACTACAATGTATTAACTTTATTATGCGAAATATATCTCATAAATCTATTTCAAAATACTCGACAGCAAATATCTTAATCCTAGTATAGTATGAAATGTAACATTGAGTCTGACAGCAATATTTCCATCAAATACAAATGTTTAATATATATTTTTGTTGCCAAATTAGTGGCGAAATAAACAATTTGTAATGTTCTCTTAATAGGCCCAAGTAAATAAAAATAATTTATGTAGACAAAATATCGCTTGAGATAGGCTACATAATTATTTTTGCAAATAAAACTCTTAAAGTTAGTTAAAATGTTACGGTTTCCACGTAGGCCTGCTTGTGATATTTTTTGTGAAATATACAAAAAAAATTGCACTTGTTTATAAATGCATTATTAATTTATATGGAAATATATATTTCTCATAAATGAGTTCAGGAAATGTTGAATTTTCACTGTCACATTACATCATACATAAGAGTGTTTAAGTTTCTTTAACCGTAGAAAATTTCACTATAGGTAATACATAAAAGCATGATAGTTTTTCGTAAATAAAAAAAATAATTTCATGTTGCTGAGTACCATTATTTACGTAAAAAAATATTTATGAAAATGTGATGTCCTACGACAGATATCGTTACAAAAGTTTAATTATTATTTTTATCACCAAATTGTAAACTATTTTATTTATTACGGTGTAGAGTATTTTGTGAGTTATTTCATTCCTTGAACGACCAAGATAACTAGGGTTTCGGAGAACATTGTGTTACTACTCTTTTTTGTAGGATTATTTATCTGTCAACTTGTGAACTGAGCGAAGAAGGGCATTGGTAAAACACTTGTCTCTCATTCGATAGGACACGGGTTTGATCCACGACTCCGGCCATTCTAATTTCGGTTTTCCAGGGTTTTCCGAAATGATTCCAGGTGATCGCTGGGGCTATTCCTTTATAATAGTCCTGGCCGACACCTACCCCAATCCCCGTCCTTTTCTCCCCGTCTTCGTCTGCTAAGTTTTTGCACTGTCCGAAGGCACTGAACTGACAAAATAAATAAATATGTAAAAAAAAAACAGATTTTAGCCGTGAGTTCAGTTTTGATGCTTTTATTTCCGTTAAGTAATTGTAGTCCACGTGGTGTGGTGTGTTTTGCCGTGCTATTCTTCATGAATGGCGTGGATTACTACGTGGCTGTGTGCAAGCATAGCGCGGCTGACCATGCAGTGAGGTGGGAGGGAGGTAGTGGAATGCCGACAAACAATGTGCACTGGTGTGACAGCCGTGGCATTCTCGTGGTCGGACAATGAGGCGTTCTCTACTCTGCTTGTCGCATATGCGCTCCGTGAATGACTTCCTTTCAATTTATATAGTATTCTGTGCTGCTATTTTATACGTCTGTTTAACAGTTGAGCAATGTGAAGCGCTGTAAAATCGCAGTTAGGGTTTCTCTGTTGTTAGATAGTACCGTATGCAGTCGCAATATTATTTAATTTTCTGCACACTTTTTGTTGTTCGGTAAGTTTTTAAAACAGCAAAAAACCTTTTATTGAGTATAAATGAAGCTTCAGTTAAATCAGCAACTCTGTGAACTACATCCAGATAGCTTTATTAATTCAAGTTAAGTGTCATTTTGAATTGACACTTCTTAGGAAAGAAATAAACGCTGACATGCCGGTTGGTACAATTTGTACTTTTTTATTTTTTGTAGTTCTTTCAGTCTTCTAAATAATTAGTCACATAAATATCTAGGATTTAAAAAATTTAAACTCCCGAAAATACGATCATATTATTTACATATTACTGTTAACATCAATGAAGTCTTTTGTATTTCTATATTCAAACCGCGAAATTCAACCCCGAAAAGGGTGAAAAAGCGCAAAATTTGTTTTCCATCAACCCATTATATCTATCTTACCAGTAGAGATATTTAGGTGTTGTTCGCGTCAGTATGATGCTTACTTAGTTATTTAAAAACGTATATGTAAGTTTTATTACTTTACGAGATAACTTGATTGTTAAGAATAAAACCAGGTTTGTGAACTTTCAAGGCAGACGATCCGAAAAGCAAGTACGACCAGTGAGAAATAAATTATACAGGAGTTCTCGCTACAGAAACGTATCGAGACGTGGTACTGTACAATCTGTATAAACCCAGGACATGAATATTTTATTTTTTAAGTTAAATTTGACTTTAACGAATTATTTCGACGTTACGTTGACGCAGTAGTTTGCTGCTCAGGTCTACATTCCCGGAGGTTCTGGGCTCGAATTCCGTTAAAAGCTGCGTGTAAACGTTCAATTTTGACACACAAAAGCTGCAAAGCAGATTAAATTAGTGTAATTTGCATGTAGTCGTTTAAAAGGAGTAAAATGGATCATGCAGCTCACTTACCACTTAGGTCCCTCGGCAACATCGACAACGTCAATTCACATAATATATTATCTCAGTAATCCCAAGGCTTGGTCACCAACTACGTTTCCGCGAAACCTTTTCCCACCAAAACTTTCTAATGCCATTAAACTTTATTGAATATTTTGGAAATATGTAACAGAGGGCACCGTCACCAATGGTTATGCACAGGGTAAATCTGGCGTGTTTCATTCCATTAACCTCTTACATTTTAGAGTCTATAACTACTCCACAACGTCAACTTTGCAGGGTTATAAATAAGGCCCAGGTGAAGTCGCTGTTGGAGACAGGGAAAAACTTAAGACTGCTTTTCGCGTGGACAGCTATAGCTACTTATTCTGCTGCAGAGTTAACTCAACTTGCAGGTATGTAATTCTAACACTTGATGACTGAAGTACGAATGTGGTATACAAAGAGGTTTTATCAACTAAATATTATCAGGTATGAATAATACTCGCGAACAAAGCTGCGGGGGACTGCTAGTACAGACATAAAATTGAATTACACAGAGCTGCAGATTTGGTAATATAAGTAATATGGCCTAAGGATCTAGAGATAAGGTTATCAATATCGTGTTGAAAGCAGGGTTTTTCATCAAGAAGTACTCCAAAATCACGTATAAACGTCACTATTTTGAATTCATTGTTATTAATACAATATTTGCTTTTCGTAGTGCAAGTAATGCAGTAAAATTTTTCAAAATTAAGAACCATTTTGTTAATATTACACAATTTGTGCGCTGCATTTATGTCCTCTTGAAGTTTCTTCTGATCATCTGAATTATATATTAATTTATACAATTTGAGGTCGTTAGCAAGTAGTAGAACATTTTATTTTCTTGTAACATAAGTTAATGTCATTGAGGAAAATATTAAACAGAAATGGAGCTAAATTGCCACCTTGGGGAACACCAGAGTGTACATGAAAAATTTACGAGAAGTATTTGCAATTCTTACCTTGAAATCACGTAAACAAACCATTTTACATAAATTGAACTTAGACATATAACAGACAGTTATTGAACTAAAATAGGGTGTTGACATGTCTCAAATGCTTCTGTAAAGTCGAAATATATGGCATCATTTTGTTTTCTGTTTGTGATATATTAGTGGATGTGATTAACAAAATTGAATAAATTGGTCGTTGTAGACCTACCAGAGACAAATCCATGTTGTGCTGTAATTTTAAGATGAATAAAGAGATGGCTTTTTCAGAGACTTTTGAAAATGAACGTAGGAGTGATATTGGCCTGTAGTTAGATGAATTTTGTTTGTCACATTTTATTGAACTGAAATTACAACAGTTGTTTTCCAGAGATCGGAAAAATTACCCGTTTTAGACTACTGTTAAAAATATGAGTAAGAACTGGTATAAATACATTAGCACATCCTTTAACAATAAAATTAGGAATTTTATCGATACCTATGGATTTGCGAGACTTTAATAATTTCCTTATGCCCAAGATAACTAGACTACTATAATTGTAAATTAATGTCAAATTGCTGTGTGTGCTAGATAAATTATTAGTTGGAAAAATCTTCTGCTTCAATGAACACTTTAGAAAAAATAATGGACAAAATTATTAGCCATCAGTTTTGAATTTGTAGTTATTTCATTTTTAACGCGTACAGTTATGTTTTCACTAAATCCTTTCTTCATCATCTTTACGTAATTCCAGAAAGTTGTTCGATCTGTCTTGATTTTGTTATTGACATCAGTTAACCAACTGTTTACATCAAGTTTAAATCTGCTTTTCACCAGTTTCCGTTGATTTGCAAATCTATTATACGAATCAGAAGTTTTATATTTTTTATATGTTTCGTGCAAACGATTTTTATAAGTCGAATTGCTTCTTCAGAATACCGATATGGAAACTTACTTGTAGTACGACCACTGACCGGTATAAATGAATTTTATGTATTACGGAAATTAATTAACCTAAGGAAGCAAAACTAATTATTTAGACACTGGACCATTCTTTTAAATTCAAAAGTGTTAATGGTTGTATACCCACCTCTGTACACGGTATCGCAACAATGTGACGGAAAACTAATACCTAACTTCACATTTAGAAAAGCAGATCTATTTATAACGTACTTTTTTTAATTTTGCCATACATAATCAAAGTTTTAAATGTAGATATGTAATTTTAACAAGAATATAAAGGCAAAAATATGGTATAAATGAAACCTAAATGGTGACATTTTACTCTCAGTCAACATCGTACTTGCAGACAGTAATTATAGACGCTATGATTTTAGGACATAGTCAAAAGCAACGGATGTAGATTTTATATATATTTTTTCTGAATGTGTCCTGGTAACGAGATCGTGGGCACATTTCAAGATTTGTACATAAATCTAACTCCTAATATCATTCCAGAAGTAAAAGTCGACTTCCTGAAAAATATCTGAGCAAATCACACGCTCTAGCGCTTGTCTGAGGCCATCTGTGCATGCCTTCCTTACACCTCAACATATCGAACCAGGTCAGATTTAGACATTCGTAGTAAAGGTAAAAAAAGTTACTAAAATTGTACTCGTGCATGTACTACATATGTTGCAGCAGTTTATAAAATATTAGGCAGAAATTTTTTCTCAAATTATAATAAAAGTAATCGACAATGACGTAGTGACGTTGGTAAATTAAAAACTAAGGCATTGTCTCTAATGCCAGACAGCCTACCACGCGCTCACAAACCTCCTTGGATTTTCTACTTTCACGTTCCTGTCTTCCGAGGCTGGAGAACACCGATGACGTCATTAGCATCGTAGTAGTTTGTCCTGCGCAGCTCGAGCCCTGAAACTTGAAGATGACTGCCGCTTCAAGAGTTCGCCTCCCACTCAGAAGACGCAACCCGCTCCGCTCTTGTGCAAGGTTGGCTGCAACACTGGAAGATCTAGGAGGTGCAGTTGCTAAAATGTCTCCCACAGTGTATCATATTTTAATAGTACGATCATTCAAGATTATACAAGACAGTTTCATCAAGATAATTATTATTGTATTTTACCTTTATGTTGTTGTAATTTCTGTCAGCACTCTACATTCTTCAATGCTCCCTAGCTGCTGCTTTGTTTCCGTGTAGAGACTTTAAAACGTCTTATACATCAACAAGTTGTCATACCGAAGAGTTAAGCTAAGATAAGAGCAGAGGCAATACACGTATTTAGTATTTTCTTTACGGCACATCTTCTCCGGCTGAAAAATCACTGTTTACTGTTTCAGTAGCAATTTTTTTTTAAATTTTAATCGAGCCAGGTGGCGCAGCAGCAACACGCCGACTCGCATTCTACAGGGCCTAGGATCGCTTTCTGGTTCCATCCATTATGATTTTGTATTTCCTTGGTTTTCTCAAATCTCTCCAGGCGAATGCTGGGTTGTTTCCTGGGGCTCGATTCTCATTCGGGGCGACCGCGAGTTAGCAGGAGTTCTAACTGGACTCCTGCTCGATCTAGCAAGAGATGTTTGAAATACAATTCTCATCTAGACCGAGCAGCAGTCTAACGGGACTTTGAACAGGACCGGCCTAGCGTAGACACTGCGGGCTGCGGCAAGCAAGTTAGCGAACTTTGTTAGCGAGTCTGTTGAGTTACATTTACAGAGGAACTGCCATATTTACTTGAAATATCTGTGTGCGCCGACGAAGATTTTGAGATTTTATATTCGAGGAGGATCCATTCTAAAATTGTGCACCTACATTAAGAATCATTTTACAAATGATTTGTGTATTATGTGTTCATATAGGCGTAAAAAAATATGCACTCTTGTAATATTCATCGTGTACCTGACACGATTACATACGTACGTTCGTAAATATATAGGCCTAATTTATTGACAGTTAGCTATTGCATAAAATAATTCCCTCAATATAAATTTACCAGCGAGTACAATAATGTTACAACAATATAAACATTCGTTACGCTCATGTAAGTAAAGATTTCGATTCGTAGGTTAGGTTGAGATAAACTGCTCCGTTATTCAAATACGTACGTGCAAACATAATGTTTTGTCAACAGCAATGTACCACTCGTGTTTAATTTCAGACATATGATACTTGACTGTAAAATTATGTGATCCTATATCAAGTTGTTAAAAAAGGCAAAGATAAAAAATAATGTCCCAGTACTAGGCCTATTGCACGTTTAGAGGCTAGAGACAGAGGTAAGTTATTGATCCTGATGAAAGTCATAACTGATACTTTATTAACAATAGAACAAAATACATTGTTATGGGTTTCGTCACAAAGTAAACAAAACGACACATTTAATTATACACAGTACATCTGCAAGCGTTTCAAAACACTCTATTAAGTTAATGAAATTTAGTACTTGAATTATAGTCATTGAACATATGTATGCCATTGACGTTGTCAAGTGCAGAAAATCAGTCCGGTATAAACTCACCATCAGTTAATGTTCTTTCCAAGAATTTGTTAAAATCATAATGAGGATTATTCAGCAGTCGAAGCCCGCCACAGTTACAAAATCACGCACCAACTTCTTTGTCGGTTGTCTTTTCTTTCTTTACAAAAGAGCATCATTATTCTCTCATTGGCCAACGAGCGAAGTCTTGCGCTTGGGTACACTAATTCACGGAACTCGCAGACAGCCTCGTACAGGGTGCCCGGTTATTCGCTTACATTTAACTGGACCAGTTAAACCACGAAATGTAGCGGGATCCCGCTACACGAGAATCGTAACAATTCCGGTACAAGGCGATCTAAAATTCAAAACTAATGCTTTTAGCGCTGAATTATATACCACGCTCTCTTAATTATTTTGTTCATAGCGTAATCAGTTTTTAAACTATTTTGTCCTTCGATTTTTTTGTAACAAGGAGTAGTTGCGGACCGTTTTCCAAAGGTTCTTCAGACTCTGTACAAATGTTGTAGGACTAATAAGAAAGGTAACCTGCTTTTGAAGTTATTGAGGCATGTTGTATTTCATAATATGTAACACCCAATGTTGAAGATTTCATTGTATGAAGACATACTTTCTAATAAATATATGTCAATAACTGCAGAACAGATTGAATGTCAGTTTGGTATTTTTAAACATTACTATCAACAATTGTATTGTTATTGGTCCACCATATTCGAAGATAGGACAGTAATAATCTAAATTATTATTGTTATTTAATATTTTCAGATGTACGTAAACGATTTTAACTTTAGGATTGATTTGCATCCACTATGATGAATGTAGGCTTATAAGTTATTCTGGTAACTTATTGTTTTCTTTAGTAAAAGAACAAAGTATAATATTTTCATTTGTCATGATCATGCCTATAAGTTGACAGTTAAAATTACATCCAATACTTCATCTACCATATTTACATTTTCGTTAGTCTCTAAATACGTAAGGTTTTTCGCTTTCCTGTAAAACTAGATAAGATGAACATATCTGATTTTGAAATTTGTTCCTAAAATTGGCCTCTATCTTTTCTTTTGGCCCATTTCTGGTGTGTTTTATTTCATCAGCGCCGGGAGGTGCAATGCGTTTCCGCCATTAGGCAATGATGGCTGGTTATGTTTGCCAAAAGGGCGTGTACAACCTGCGTGATCTGAATTCTCCATTATACAGTCACATGTCAACTTAGTGAGCGAGTCCATCACGTGTGACATTGTTTCTCTCCGTAGCTACAGCTAATACGTCATTGTATTGGCACTACTTGCATTTTCCATGTTCCCAGCAACGTCTGGCAGTCAGACAGCGCTGCATATTTTCTGGCCTACTTATTGTACAAATTTGAGCATAACATAGTAAGTTAATGTTTTGAAATGTGGTGACAGTAACTTACTTTATTAGGTAAACAATACAAAGAATACATGTCAATTCGAGAATGCTAGAAGCTTCCACTGGCAATAAGCAGAGCTCAGCATAAAAAGTGCAAAATATGTAGAAATGCGGCAAAAAGACTCCTAACTTGAATTGTGAGCGGAGTAATTTATATTGTGGTATGAATTGTGAAGGTAGAGGGGCATAACAAGGTGGAAATGGTATCCAAAATACGTATATGGTGTACGAAAAGACGATTTACAAAAGATCCAAGTGTTTTCGGAGTCAAATAATAAACGAACTAACGGCTGTCATTTAAGTTAGTCATACATAGTAGTAACAAATCGACGTTAAGCTAGGTTACTTAGACTCAGAGGAGTTATGAGTTATCAACAACATTATTATTTTGAAAGTTGGTATACATATTTATTTATTTATTTATTTTTTGAACTACTACAAAACTTCCAAATGCCAGGTCGAAGCAGGGTACAGTTATTATTTCGACGATGAGAGACTACAGACATAGAAACAAATTATTAACAATTGCGTGACGACGATTTATGTAGCTCTAATCAAATAAGATTAATTGAGATTTTATTTACAAGTGATAACGGAAAACAACCCTACTTTATTTGCTTGCGTTAATTGGCACAAGTATTAAATGGCCGGTATGCAATTTTAATGGTACATTTTCGAAAAATAATATTTTTTTGTACTGAAAATAATATTATTAGTGATTTTTGAGAGCTGTTAAAAATAAACTAATCAAAACTGATGTTAAACAAATGTGTGTTCAAAATTATAATTTTTTGTTTAAAGTAGTTTGCATTTTAAAAAAAATTATGTCTCAATATTGTTTTTATTTTTAATCGACAATCAATGATGCTATACGCGCCAGAGTAATGGTTTGATGTAATGTGAGTTAAAGTTATATAACAAAAATACATGGAATTGTGTACATGGTTATTAATTATAATATTATAAAATAAAACGTAACTGCGATTTTTGTTGTGCTTAAAATAAACTTACGTAAAATTACACATTAAAATTATTAGTTCCATGTCAATGGTGGCGACGGTAAAATAGAGGACTAGGCTGCTTGAAATGAAAACAAGCCAGAGGAAATGTAAATACAGGAGAGGATGAAAGTACATAGGATATGTAGAAGTGCACGACCAGAGGTGAAAATCTAGCGGAAATAATGTAATACAGGATCAGAGGTTTAAGTACAGAAGTATAGTAAAATATTAAGAATAAGCACAGGGCCGTAAAATATAGATACAAAAAAGGAAGATGAAAATAGGGTACGAAATAAAAACTTAAAATATCAGGTGGAGTTTTGCGGGCTAAGGTGGCGTTGCAGAGACAAAACGGCGGGATATAATATATATAATAGCTTATATGTAAGCACAGTTCAGTAAATACAAGTGCAGAGGTAGAAAGCAGTGAAGGAAGTATATACTCAAGTTTGGACGTAGAAACACAGAGGCTGATATAATAAATTGCATGATAAAATAGAAACACAAGAGCAGACGGTGAATAACTGGGATTGTGGTGGATTCACATTGGCGAATGTCCTAAATCTACTGGGCTGGGGGTTGAAAGTACTGACTCGAGTTGTAAATACAGAGGCTGAGGTGACGTCACAGGTGTAGAAGTATTTGACAAGGGGGTAAATAAATATAAATAGGTGGAGCTGCATTTATTTGAAGCGGATCTACAGAGGTGGAAGTGGGAAAAACTCAAGGTCGAAAAAACAAGCACAAGAAGTAGTTGAAGCACAGAGTCAGAGATGGAAGCACAAGGGCAGTAGTATATGTAAAGGGGTGGAGGTAAGGTTGATGTGTGTGTATTCTGCATTTATTTAACTGTCAACTATTCCTTGCAATTTAAGTTAATATTTGTAACGCCTGTAATACCAAGTGCAGCTGATAGCTCGCCGTGTGCCGGCGAGAGCCGTATCTCTGCAGTGACGTCACGTCAATGAGAAAGTTATTTCGTGGCCACTCGCCTCGTAAGCCGCTACCTTTAGCTGGAAATACCTAAATAAACAGAACCGGTTTTTATGCAATAAATGTTGCATAACGCACCCATAGCATTTTAAACCATATTTATAACATACGGATGTTGCCTGTTGTGCGTAGCCCATTGTAAGTACTTTCTGGGAATATAATAGTTTATACTATGGTGTTCCCCATGGCCACAACATTTGGCTATTACTCTCTATTAGCTCTTCAAGAAATTAAATGTGTGTGTAGTTTGTCTGGAAGAAAGGAAACTGTGAAACTGTCTCTTAAATATATCACACTCAAATGCTTATACTTTCAGGGAACGAGACGCATCGCTCTAAAAATTGTAATTGAATAAAATATATTTAAAAAATAACGCCAAAATATAAATGTTGAAAAATGACTGACAGCTGAAGCAGTTTTCAGAATTCGCCCATTTTTAGGTTTTTCAAAAATCTAATGATAATTATTTTTCTTATTAATGGAGACGAAACTAAGCAGCTTGGGACAAGACTATATCGAGGAGATTTAATATAATCTGTTCTTTTGAGAACCCATGAAACGAGTTTATTTAAAAAAAAAGGTTTTAATGGAGGAGAAGAAGAAATCCAAACACAAAAACTAAATATTGAATTTTTGAAAATTATTATTAACATTTTACAAAGAAAAAAATGTATTGCTGGAAACCATAAAAATAATATAATTGTTAAATGCGAAAATATTGTTTTTAAGCAAAATAGTTACTAAAAACATAGAATATATGAAGGGCTTCCTCCACTAGCTAAAACATCAACTAAATATAGTTAAAAAACTAAGCGAGAAAATCTTATTGTTAGCTGTAATATTTGTTGAGGGATTTATAATCAATCGTACAGAAAAAATCATGAATGAACTAATAATCTACACATAAAACTGGTGATAAAATTTTTTAAATATGCAATAAATTGTAATTGCGAAATATATGAAACTGAAATAACACTTAATTATCTAAAAAAGACATATTATATTGACAATATAAATTACTAAATAGATACAGAATATTTTCTAAGTGATATAAAACAAAATTATATTATACAAAAAAGAACAACTATTGCAAAATAATTTAAGAGTAAATTTAAAACTTTTCACTAAATATTAAAGAGTGTCCAATTAATGATGAATAATATGAAGAACCATCTTTTCAAATTGAAAGTAAAACTATTTTAAAAAACCACTTATTCAGAAGATAATTATAAAGGAGGTTAATCAAAAATTTTAGCTTAGTTGGAAATAAATTGAATGAAAAGGTTCTCAGTGGGTACTAAACGAAATATATAATCTAGAGTTAAGAATAAATAAATACAATCCTTTAAAATGAGTATCTTAAGTCGAATTATTAAAAATAGTTTAAGATAAGCAAGCAATTATAAATGTTCAAAATAGTTTTATGATCTAAAAGTGTTTCTTACGGTCCATTTTATCCGCAGTTCGTCAGGTGAAAAATCATCCAGAAAGAGTCAAACAATATGAAAAACATGAACACGAATTTAATGACGTGTTTCAATAGAAGTAGACAAAATACAATTACTTGAAAAAACAGGGATTTTTATTTATGTGAATCCATAAGAAGAATTTGAAAAATAAAATGAGATTGAGTATATATTTTATCCACAATAAATAACAAAACGTAAAACTAATATTCACATTAACCTGCTATGCAATAAAATTTAAAATAATGACCACAATTGTTGGATAAAGATATTTCTCGGCTTTTTGGCTAGCGTATTTCAAAGAATAATCCTTAAAATATATTTGTGGTAGATGTTTACAATATTTTTATAGCGAAAATAATTTTATTTTCAGTTTTAAAAGATGTTTTGTCGTAGTCTTCATTATTGTTTGGACCTCTATTATATTTAGTGTATTTCGTTCATCCCATGTTAATATTTTCAAACTGGTGCTCATTTTCGTATTTTAGGCGTAGTATTACCAGGGCCACGAAATATTCGCGATAAGATTCTTGCCGCAGTTTGTTTCAGTGCCTGATGTGGACATGTGCAATCCTGCTGAGTAGCCAGTGATGGGGTGTTTCAACTCTTGCGTGTCTCGGGCTTATAACCACAAATCACAGAGATGTGTGTTGTTTCAGTAACCTTACTGTGATTGGCACAGTCAAATTATAGACGTCACTTCACATAGACACGCTGCCAATAACCATGAAGGAGAGCTACAGCCGTGCACGTCAGTCACTCTAACAAACTGGGGCAAAATTATTTTCGCGAAATGTTCATGGCTCTTAAGTATTACATATCTTAGGAAATATTTTTCACAATTTCACCAACCTTGGTACACATATGCTAACTACACACAATAATGGCTTTATTTATTGTATCTCGTGCGCTTAATTTAATTTTTATTTTTTTGTGAATGGTGGCTATTTTTTGTCCTTATGATAAAAATACGTTTAAGAAAATATTTTTTTTCCAATTGAATTTTACTGGGTACCCATATATCACTTAGTAAGTTGACTTATCTTTTGTATATTTCGTTAATCATATGTCTAAATCAATATTATTACTTAATATTCCTAGATTTACTTAAACGATTTTAACTTTCAGGGCAATTTGCACCCTCTTTGAGGAAAGTAGTCTTATCAGCTGTGCTGGTAATTTCTTGTTAAATTTAAACTCGTCCCATACCTTCTGAAATAACCGATAGTATTTAATTTCCTCGGTATAGTTTTGTCACCGCTGTTTATTTTTGGCTCCATTTTTAGGAAACGAATAATTACATTAAAAATAAATAATAAGTGGGTGAAGTCTGAAGACTGCTTCAGCTGTCACTTGTTTTTCAAAGTGTCATTTTTAGGGTTAATTCTTTATATTTTTAGGGTTATTTCTTTATATTTTTTTTACACTAATTAAAACTTTTAGGGCGCTGTGTCGCACTCTCTTAATAACTATTTTTTCGTTATTTAAATATTATTGTTTTTAAACAAAATTTTTGTTAATAATTTATAAAGGTTTACTAGAGGTCTGTTATGGAGACCTCCGAAATATATTTTATTTTTGCTGGTTTTAAATCTAAATGTTATTATTTTACTATTTTCTATTAAAGTCTAAAATATAACCATAACATTTTAGTTCACGAGAAAGGTTCAATGGCCTCGAACGTACAAAAACTATCTACGAACATTCACGTATGTATAGGTTCTTTTTTAGAAAGATAAACTATTCATGCAGTCAAATGTCGTGTCTGCTGCGCGAAAGATGTTACGAATGATTTTGACTTTATGAATCCATCAGATCCTCTTGTTTTCATTTTACGGACTAGTGCCATTATTCTGTTCTTCTTGGGTATCTGCGTACACAGAATTCCCGCAGGCGTGCCTTTCGCGCAAACCGTAATTGAATTTTGTAATCCAGTATTGTTGCACCAGGAAAACAGATTGTTGTAATGTACACTGTAATGTACACTGTAATGTACACTGTAATGTACACTGCGTTGTCACAGTGATAGAACAGCGGCCACAAACAAACCAAAGCGTATATGGGGCATTTTGCGAAAAAAAAAAAACTACATAAAATAAACTCGTGACAATCCCGATTAATTTTACACTACAAACCAGGCTGTGATAATTTTCATAATGCACATGCATACAATTATATTTTTAAGGACTTTGTTTGTTGCGAAGTTAAGGCTTTCACCTTCTCATACACTTAGCCACATCTAATACAATTAAAAAGGTATATGTGTGAATAAGATAAGTAAAACTATAACTACTATAAACACTTACATACAAAATTAATATGAAAAAAGTGATATATTAATTTAGCTAGGTTTACTAAAAATTTTCAACTGCTTTAATATATGAATAAATAATTGTAATATCCCCGCAAAAAAAAATTAATAAATATTTGTACAGTGATACTAGTCGTTTGAATAAAATACAAGTATTGAGTATGCTATCTAAAATATATGCGTATAACAACATAACTATAAGACAATAGGCGTAGAATAAGTCTGAGGTTAGCTACGTCACACCTAGGGCGGATCATATAGAACACACGTAGAGAAGCGGGACGAAGAGGCATGATTTTTCAAAACGCAAACCAAAACATTGTATAAGTTTCGCCCACATACAATAATATGAATAATGAGTCCTTACCATCACGTAGATTATTATTTATGAAAACAAAATCATTCTCAAATCTCTTAACTGAAGGATGCGTAACTCCGTCAGATTTAACTTTAGGCCATAAGTCGTCTGCATGTTTTCGTCACATTTTGTCGTCAGGGATCACCTTCTAAAAGCTGTCAGTTTAATTAAAAATCATGTATGTGTGTGCATGTATGTATGCATGTAAGCATGTATGTATGCATGTACGCATGTATGTATGCATGTATGTATATGAGCGTGTATGTGTGCATGTATGTGTGCATGTTTGTATGCATGTATGTATGCATGCGTGTATACATGTATGCATGTATGCATATGTATGTATGTAAGTATACTGCAACATTGTACAGAATTATCTGTATAATACGTTACTTACTTCTGGTCCTTATTTCTTATTTTTTCGAACGCATATTTTTCTGTGTTTTATTTTAATTGAATACTTGCGGAGTAAAATAGTTAATGGAATATTATTAATTATTTTGTAAGTGTTTAAATGAATAATTAAACACTTCTTTTTAGCAAAGAATTCACTTTGCTCTGTCTGCTATAATGCTTAACTGATTGTTTGAATAAGTAGACTTTTATTTGCAGTAAATTTTACAACTGACTGGTTTTTGTACATTGTTTTATTACATTGTCAATAGTGTACAAAAACATTTATATTTTACATTACTGTTATAAGCTGTTACTTTTTAGAAATGTTATGCTTTTACATACGGGATTTGCTATAAGAAGTTAAAATCTTTCCAATGTGCAACAAATTTTTATTCACTCAAAAGTAATAATATATTTGTAATTTTAATTTACAGAAAATAAAGCCAATATATTATTTTATCTGATCCTGAAGTGTGCCAATGTTCGATACATATTTACGTTTAATTCCAACATGTTGAAATTTTACTGGAACATACCAAGTTTTTATCATATTTTATGTTTATTAGCAACGTCTATAATTATCTACTTAAGTTCCTTATTCCACCCGCAAAATAAAATTTTTGATTTACGTAACGAAGTTACTTATTTTTATTTGCTGAAGATGAATGTTTTTGGTATTTACTTATTTTAATTATGTTTTCATACCTACTTGTTTTTACCAAATGAGAGAATTTGATCAGAAGTCCATAGAAAATACAACAAGCATTGCTACACTCAATTTTAAGTGACCTTAGGGACGATTGTTTCGTCATTGATTGTAATAGTTCTACAATCTTAAAATTTGCGGTCAAGTTTAGATTATGATAGGAAAAATAATATTTTGCAGCACTAACTAAATACATATTTCGCAATAATTCTTGCTAACGTAAAAATTTAATTTTTATTTATGCAGTTTGGGGCTAAATATAAAATTGTTTCTTCTTTATAACATTTATTATGACAGGAAAAATTATGTTTTGCAATACTGAACTAAATATATAATTAACAATATTTCTTGCCAACGTAATCTTTTATGTTTTTATTAATGCAGTTTTTTGTTAAATGTAAAATTGTTTCTTCTTTATAACATTTACATGTTTCACGTCATGATTCGTTTGCTCAGAAATATGTGAGTATTCCTTGTTTGTTAAAAAAAAATAAGTGTAACATTTTATTAGTTTGACAATTCCGTTTTAGGTATGTATAAATATATACATGAGGCTATATAATATTATCTGAGAACCGTAGTAGAACCAGCAGATGTTTTATGTGAAATATTTTTTATTGCCGGTAGTAACTTACCTGGAAAATATCTGCTGGAATACATTTTTGCAACCAGCAGGAAACAAGCACGTGTAATGTAAAGTTATCTGCATATCGTAGAATTTGCCACATCGCGCTATACGTACAGTAAATTTCTGCGCCAGCGTGAAAATCCCATTTAGCCCACCGCCGCACAGTGGTTCATATCGCGATTCTAGCGGGACAAAAGTAAAAAATCGCAATATCTTGAAAACTGTTGTTTGAGGTAGAAATGTATTCTAAACTAACCAATTCTTATTATTCAACCCATTATACATGTCTAGGACAGCGATATAAGAAAGAAGAAAGCCACGAAAATTACTCTTCTCTATATACAACGATTTGCC
>PNEQ01085853.1:0-49804 GCA_003012365.1 Medauroidea extradentata | reverse complement strand
AAAAAAAAAAAAAAAAAAAAAAAATATATATATATATATATATATATATATATGGAGTGACCAGGATTCGAACCCAAATAAAATTATTACCGGGCCGACACCTTAACGTTTGAGCTACCCAATCATTTACAAAACGGCCTCAAAAAAAATATACGTATACTGCAATGCTTTTAAAACCACAAATTTGTTTATTTTGAATTAATTGGGCTTTTAAAATGCTAGTGGGTTATTACTGTATTTCGTATTCCTGCTGCCACAAAGTTTCATTTTCTGTATGATTCTAATGGTTTTGTTTTCTCTTTTATTATTAAAAACGATATTCGTCCAGCAAGCGGTAAAAATACGTTGTAACGTGTGTAGCCGTCTGTAGGGCTAAGCGTACTGTGCATGCGTAATTATATTAGGACAAGGAAAAGTCACAGATCAGTCCTGAATAAGCAATGTCTGAACCTAAACCCTTATACAAACGTTTAGGAATACCGATAAGGCCTAGGCATGACATATGCTGCACCTAAACCCTTATACACACGTTTAGGAATACCGGCCTAAGAGGTAGAGGTCTTGACACTGCGTATGCTCTCCAGCAAGAGAAAGCGACGTCTTCATGTCGCAGAGCGCTAGTAGTAATTTGGTGGAAGATTTGTCTTGTTTACATCTCGCGTTTTAACATTTTTGCAATTATTTACATAAAATAATGTTAATAAAGTAAGCTGATATAGTAAATACATGTTCCATGTCCATAAAGGCATTGGCATGTGTGGAACTGTTTATAAAAGTAGTCAGAAGAAATATATTTGTATTATTATTTTAGTGAACACATTCGCACAAAAACCATCATTTCGTGCCCTACAAAATTTTAGAATCGTTACAATGTGCATCTACATCTAAAATATTTAAAAACTAAATTTTACTTTTGTGAAGAAGAAGAAGGAAAAAAAAAAAAAAAAAGTGTTCCAATACAAATTTACGTTCCCATTTTTTTTCTTCCATATAATACTCGCAATTCCGGTAACAACTTCACATTTTAAGCTAAGCAAATTACAAAAACAAGTCAAATCTTCCACCAAATTACTACTAGCGTTTGGCGACAAGAAGGGAGTCACATTTTATTCCTCAGTGTCAAGACCTCTACCTTCATACACCGTGGATGTGACTGAAAACAGTTGATGTGAAGGAATGAGGGGAGAGGAGGGCAGTTGTCCAGTGCGGCAGAGGCAGAAAAAAATGTAGAGCCCATCATCAAGCATGTTCCACCCTCGCACAAAGGTGACCCTTACCCCACCCCCTGCTGTTTAGGGCCACTGTAAAATTTATGGCAGGGAAGGAAGGCACTTTCTGGCCTTTCATGAATAGTCTCTTTGTTCAAGTTTAAGGACCCAGACCTGTGACACTGAAAGACAGTAAACGACTGAATTCAGTTGAATATTTTTTCATAGTAGTCGGAAGGAATGATAGTGAATTACTATCGACTTAATCTATAGTGAACATTCAATAGTGCCCATCACTAATGTTGCGTGCGTCATTAATTTTTTCTTTTGATAAGAGTCTGTCTGTAAACCTTATTACGTTCATTTTTCCACAAAATGCTATGAACATCAAGTCTAGACAATCACAAGAATACATCTATTTTTTGTGACATTGATTGGTCATATTGATTGTTCGTAGGTATTTTTTATCGGAAGATGTGTCTCTATTGGTATAAAATTAAACTTCAGTTATTTGCCATTTTTCATGTGAACATTTTTACCGCTCAGGAGTACCCTTTTAATCGGAAGACGTCCGTCTTGTGATATAAATTTATATTTTAATCATAACTTGTCTTACTTTCCCACAAAACGCTACGAAAATTGCGGCCCCATTAGATACACTTTGCAGAAAAAAATGGAATTTTAAAATTTGGTAAAGGGGTGGGGGGCAAAATTGGCCTCAATTGATTTAAGGACGTCATAAATGGAACCATCAGTATTCGTAAAATCGAGGGTCTGGTGTATGTTGGTGGGATATTAAAAAAAATGCAGCAAAACCTGAAGAAGCTGTACATACCAGTCACCAATCTGGCAGACCTGTATTATTAGACCAGGTTCAGACAGTGAAAAATATCCTTTAAATTTCTCTGACACATAACCACTGCTTTTGAATTAATCTAGAGAGTACTAAATGCAAATAAATTTGAAATGTTAAAATTTATATGTCCAGAAAACCTAGCAATTAATAATTTATTCCATCTTCTGGTGCCATCTAACAAAAATACATTTTGACACTGTCTTCATTGTTCACCATGCACTCAAGCACCTTACATCATATTTTCTTTCTCGAGTAGGGTAGACCTAAGTATATCCGGCGAAGAGATCAAGTTGATTATTTAAAGATTCTGGATACAGCTAGACTGTACTTGTACAATGTTTTCAACCAGTTTTACAGTACAGTAATGTCTACTCTATCGAGTTGGTCGAGTAAGATTTCCAAAAGAGAAGCACTTTATAATTGTCATCCACAGACGTAATAAAAATCTGAATAAAAAGTCATAATTAAAATCATTATTAAAAATTTAAATCCAAAATTATAAATAAATCCATACAGAAAATACAAGTTAAGATGAAAGCAGGACGACTGCAAATAGTACTGAACAATGTTGCATATAAAAGGGTGCTAATTTATTTTGAGAGAAATGCACTAGCTTGAAAAGGGTAGGGGTTGAATTTTCATGCCGGAAGAACGTGTCACTCCCAGCGACAAAAGGATTAGTGGTACAAGTAAAGAGGGGAAAGACGACCAGCTGGGAGTGATGTAGCTACTGCAGAGAACAAATACGTATGCTTCACACTGTCACAAAACTGGACGTAAGCCAGCTTTACACGATGCCGCAGGATAGTACGTGTTCTTTCTGATATAGTCACAATTTTTCATTGAAAGTTTTGAGATTTTTTTAAAGAATCCTCAAAAAGACCTCATTATAACCAAGTTTTCGCTGTTATCGGTTTATACTGCGTAATATTTATTTACAATACAAAAATTACAGGCCATACAACTGTACTTTCTTTAAAGGATGAAATGGATACAACAATTACCATAATTAAGAACACATGAGGCACTTTAGGTACGTTTATTAACAGAATAAAGCAAATTATAATGATAAAAAAAAGTTACATTTTCATATTCGAAACTGCCACTATGTTAAACATTTTGAAGAAACACGGACATAAAATGCCAGGCCTTTACTACATCCATTGCAATTCCTTAAGCAAAATGAATTTTTTATAATTCTGTATAGTAATTTTTTATGACGTTCAGCTACTAAAGCACATGGGAAGTAAAAGGAAAAAGGCATACACAGTATGTAACAATCTTGATTATGAATCACTTATCAAAAACTGAAATGTTAGAAAAATATAACATAAATAAGACAGCGAAAACAGGGTGTGAAATATAAAATGTTTCATGAATGCCAACTATGGAAGGGTAGAGTCTAAACTAAACATGACTAACAACAGTTTGCCAAAGAATTGAAACTATGAAAAGTAACCTGCAGACAAGCAACAGCAAGGACATATGGTATTTACAACTGCACTCAGGATCGCCAGTGAGAGTGATAAGGCCTGCTCTCCCCATACCTTGGCCTGCTCTTCCTAGGTGGACTCCTTGCTGGCCTCTCACGCTCCCTCTCCCAGTTCGGCTCCCTCTCACGGTAGCCAGATTCTCTGTAGCCAGATTCCCGGTAGCCAGATTCTCGATAGCCAGAGTCTCGGTAGCCATCCCAGTAGCCCTCTCCTCTCTCTCGCCGGTAGTCTTGGTGATCTGGCCTGCGACGCCGGTACATCTCCCCATGCTCCCACTCGGCAGCTGCCTGGCGCCGTCTGTCAAAATCTGCTTCACGCCTGCGGCTTGCCTCCATCTCACGGTGTTGCTCAGCCATCATCTCACGCCTGCGCTCCATTTCTGAATCTCTGCGTTCTCGTTCTGGTTCAGTCTGGTCCCTGTGAGCACAATGTGAACTTAATTACAGATGCTCTTGCCAATCACATAACTAAAGGGTCACTATATAATAAACTTCTGGACTTACTGAACTCAGACTGGAGCCAACATGGAGACAAAGTAAAGCAAAGAACTAAAATAAGTTCATAGTAAAATTTTAAACCTTGAAAAGTCATTGCTATGTAAACACAGAGTGAAGTTAATAAATACTGCACAGAGTGCAAGGCATTATTTTTAGGCTATATTTTGTTTGGTCAAGTTATTAAGTACATATTTTGTAATTGTTGGGTCTTCTCTTTTACTGTGCTTAGTACTCTTGTTTCACGCCTTTCTCTCTGATTGAACTTAGCACCCACCGGCCCTCCCTCCTACTCTGGTTCGCCTTCCTCTTCCCTCTCTCTCTCTGTGATGCCAGGGCTGCCGCATGGAATTTGGCTGTTTA
This sequence comes from Medauroidea extradentata, assembly GCA_003012365.1. Classification (NCBI taxonomy): domain Eukaryota; kingdom Metazoa; phylum Arthropoda; class Insecta; order Phasmatodea; family Phasmatidae; genus Medauroidea; species Medauroidea extradentata. The sequence goes on along the minus strand of PNEQ01085853.1, from coordinate 45,390 downwards.
GTCGAGGACGATAGCTCAAGCATGTAGGTTGGGCGCTTGCATTACAGCAGCAGTGGGTTGAAAAGACGGTGCACAATAATGGCTGAAGAAGATTTCTTTCGCAATGGTCTGGAGTTGTTTGAGAACCTTCTCGACGCTGTGTAGTGAGCAGCGAGAACGCGGTAAAGGCTAGCTCAGGAAATTTGCCAATTTGTTCATGCATGCATGGCTGCAGAATTTTTAGGTAATAATGGAGATTTCAATGGTGTTAATTTGAGAGGAGTTTAGACAGCTAGGTAGCTTTCTCACACTGTGATATTAGTAAAAGATTTGAGATTACGTAAATTTATTTGTATCTGTGTAACTTATGAAACACATGCATCCTTTTTTAGTTCAGTAAAATGTGAGCCGTCATGTTTAAGTTCCTGTGGTGTTACAGTACAGTACATTTCACTGTACGTAAAACATAAACTACAGCAACATATATCACGAAATCAAGACAACCTCCAGGCCTCAATATCAGATAACTCACTTTTCCTCCCCCTATTCATTGCAAGCCATCACAAGCAGACATACATTATTGCCCCATGTTTGAAATTCCCGCAGTGCTTAGTTCGCCTCCCGGCCGCTAGGCTTACAGGTAACAGAGCACACATTGCTGCTGGATTGCAGTGGGCCATGTCTTGCCACCCGAGGAAGCCAGTTTAATACTGGCAAAAAGTTGCGACCATGTTTCCGCGCAAAAATGTGTGTCGTGTCTTCGTGTGTGTGTACCTATTTACAAGTATCAACTGTAAGTACTTGTACTTCTCTCTGTTACATAACTTTGTTAGCCTAGCGACCTATTTCCCGCCATTCATATATGTATTCATATGAAAGTTTTAAAAAATTTTGGGGCATTCATCATCAAACACAGCATGAACAAACAACCCTAAAGTCACATTAGTAATAAATGTGTACAGAGTTTAGTAAAATTTGGAATATTGTTTCTTCAGATTTTTCATGCAGTTAAAACAATTCAAAGGACTACCATTTTTAAAAAAACAATACAGTATGAACATACTTTTACATCAAATTCTAGTGGCAGTATACTCAAATCTACATGTGTACAATGTTTGATTGCAATTTTGGAAATACAAATACGTAGAGACACCTGTTTTTCACAATGTGCGAAATCGTGAAATTTTTCCGAAATTTACCACTTCTGTATGAAATTGTGAAATTGATCAATTATGTGCAAAATTGCGAAAGAATTGCACAATTTTTGATGTATTCTACAGTAAATTACGTCCGATTCGAGATATTGATTATACTAATTGAGAAAATTGATTTTTGACCGCGAGTCGAAAGCGAGTTTCGAGAGTATCGTAAGAGAGACAAAAATGGCAGCGGTTTGGGTTAAGTAATGCAACGTGTTCATTTATCCTGGTTGTACATGATTCCCATTAATTTTTGTTTGAAATTCGTAATGATAAAATACATATTAGTCTTTTAATGCTGCAATATTAATTACGACCAAAGAAAATTTACGTCTGTAACGATGTGATGTACATTTTGCCAGAACGAGAGCCTCTGAAAATAACACAATGTAAACTTGCTTCACACGCATCACGTAAAATGCAAGGCATGAATGACATAACCCAGCATAAATTTTCCAGAAACAAATAACAGTGCAAACAACGTGGGGTAAAATTGTTGAGTCTTAAATAGAACATTTAGAGACGTAACACGAATGAACAAATTGAAGGTACAGGCAACTCCCAATTTAACGACCCTTCACGCTTTCCAGGAATAGGGTCATTTCGGAGGAGTCAGCTGTTATTTTCGGTCGAGCCGATTGCGTGTGCGTGTGGGCTAGTGTGTGATGGGATAGCACATCCCGTCTGAAGAGGACGTGTATAGGAACCTAGTGCCTACGTATTTTATGCCCCCTTGAACTATCTAAACTAATCATGGTGCCCCGTGTTGGTGATGAAGTCTGGACTTTGTGTTTCCCGACGTAGCGCTTTTGAACTGTAGCGTGGGCACGCCTCACCGCTTCGTACATCTTCGGGTTGCTTGGCAATCTTCGTTGTCCCCTCCCTTCCGCCGACCTATCTCCCCTTCCCCCCCCCCTACTGCTGCCTGCCCTCCGGCCATCGCTTGTGATACCACTCTTCATTCTGCTCCCAACCAGCTAGATTCTGCCTCTCCACTCTCTACCTCTACACTCGTCCGGCAAGTTTTGGTAAGTGCTATTTTGCGTTTGTGTTTTTGTAATATGATTAACTGAACCGCGACTTTGTTTCTTGTTTGGAATAACTTTGTAACTTTCCCGTTTTGCTGTATTAGTTTTCCTGTTTTTTCCGTCTTTGTAATTTCATGTGCCGTTCAATCGTCAATGTGGAGAGTGGAACAGAGTCGAGGCATATTTTTCTCTGGATATTTAATAATTAAATTAAAATTGTTTACCTAGTCTTGGACAACATTTTGGTTAATGCCGTTGTGCCCGCAACATATTTTGTATTCTCAAACCTATACTTTGTATTCAGCTACTGTTACCTTCTGTGTGTATTTCATCTTTAATAAACCGCCCAATTTGATTTGACCCTGATTACAGTTTCTGTAGTGTTGCATCCCCCAGTTAATTATGTTTCGTCTTAGTGTTGTGTTATGTGTTCAGGCCTTGGTTTTATATAACTCCACTCTGGGATTAGCCCGTGTTTGTCAGGCTTAGCCTTGGCTAGGGTTAATGTCTGGCTGTCCGTGCCCAGAGGGGCACAAGTAACTCACACCTGACGCGGTGTTGTCAAGCGTCCTACTACTGGATACAAGGCATATCTGAGACACACACCCGATGTTTGGTGGTGTCAATAAGAACTGTCCTGCTTTGACTTGTTAAAAGAATGAGTTATAAACATTGTCTATAGATCATTAAATGACATGATGGTAATTATATTTAATAGCATTTAGTTAACAAAACAGAAAACATAATAAAGCTTAAATAAATACGACGTATAATCGTAATATCACAGGCACAAAGACAGCCTACCATATCCAAGGGCACGAGAAATCGGTGGCAAATGATGAAGAAGAGGTGAGCGAACGGCCTTATTGGAGTGGTTGGCCGGTGGTGGGGAAGAGGCGGGCAGGTCACTAACCTGCCGGGGGTTGGGAAGGGGCATTCAGCCGGCCGGCTGGCCATCACGTCGCGCAGGAGGAAGGGACAGTAACGTATATTTTTAGAACACGCCGTGTACGGCAGTACAGTTTTCGAGAAACAACTGCAACCATTTGCGGCCATAATAAATGCAACACCTTTTTCTGCTATTTTCTTCAAATTAAAAAATGTTAAGCTTTTTTTTCCCCCCACGGTTCCTGGAAAAAGGGTTGTTACTTCGAGAGGATCGTTATTCCCAGGGTCGTATAATCGAGAGTTGAATGTATGTAGGTTATGCTATTCAAATTTTTTAAATTCTTTATGGCATTCTTTGTAACGTCGAGTAATTAATATGGATGCAACTCCATACAATATGATGTACAAGTATTTATCTTGCAGTTTAATTATGTTGTTGTGTGGTTATGATTGTATGGTGGTCCTACATAACCTAATTCTAAGTACTGAATTTTCTGAATTTTTTGTAGAAAGTGTCCGATTTTACTTGAAAAAAGTAATATCGATAACAGCTTATTCTTGCGACTAGTGTTAGTTTATAAAATTGTTTCCCCCATTCCAATCATATGTATTCATGTGTTTAATATGCCTCATCTAACCATCAAATCTAACAAATGGATAAATTTTCAACCATCTAACTACAAGATTAGTGAAATTTATAACAAAATGACATGAAAATTAACGGAAAAGTCAACAAAATCGCATTATAAAAATTGACGAAATCATGAAAATATTTTCACAGAAAACAGGTGTCTCTAAAATAACGGCATGAATGAAAAAGTTAAGCAGTCACCTTACTAAGTACTATACAGTATATCGTATTTGCCCGAATATATGACAATGCTTTGTTTCATAGTAACTTCCAAATAGTTGGGGATGGGGGGAAATTGTCTTATTTTCGCATAACAAAATATTTTTTGAGGATAATAACTATGCATTAATATTTATTCGTGTATAATTGTCAGTGGTTTTGAGGGAAATGCATATTCTTTACGAAAACACAAGTTTGGTAAGTATTAAAAGCAAAAGTAACACAATCGCAACCAAAGTGAGGTTAACTTAATCTTCAATCAACACTTCTTCCAGCAGACCATGTTACTGGTACTTGACTTACTGTACAAGGTTTTATATTTGTAACCATGAAAATAATTCAGAAAACATATGCTAGAATATTTGCATATGAAATAAATATGCACTAACACAATTGCATTAAAATTCACTGCATGCAGCCGTCTATACACATTTTTCGCAGTGCTTGACAAAATGGTAGACAGAGATAAACAAATTGTCTTGTGATATAGGGCGTGTTCCACTCTGTACTCTTGCGCGCATGCACGAAGACACGTGAAAGTAGAATATTATTCCATAATTCTATGCAGGTTCTTTTCTATTACGAAGACCAACATGGTGTCATATTTGGGAACTTGCCCATGTTTATTGTGCTCATTAGAGAAGTTTTCAATTAGTGACTGGAGGTTAGGCGCATCAACATAAGAAAGCAAGTGTTTATTAATGAGTGAACATGTTACGAAAATAAGTTTTAAGGAATTGCAGCAAAAAAAATTTGAGCATCGTAGTTACAATGCAAAATTTTGACTAATGGTGGTTAGGCATGCATAAATGCATAACAATTATGCTGCAACCGAAACTATATACAGCTAAAGACTTGGTGAAAATAAATTTATTTGATGACAGGTTAAACATTTTATTTTACTTAGACGTACATATATTAATTAATTTAATTTTTGGTTTTTGAGTTTACCCTTACCATAGGACAAACATAGCGAGTCGTCTTACATCTGAATAAATACGGTCAATTGAACAATCAATGTGGAATATTGATGACTTAAGCAACGATGCATGTTGGTTTATTTACATTGGCACACTGTTGTCTCAGCAGCCACATAGCAGCATTCGAGCGCAAATTCTTTCTCTTTTCAAAATTTTTTCGTAACTGTGAATTTTTATAAGTCGCAGGTTTCGTAACTTGGGGGATTACTGTACTGTGTTTATATGACTAACCTAAAGTGATATATTTGCATTTTACATCATCAAACTGGATTTTGACAAATTAAATACATTATACATCTGTCTTATCTGACTTTTTGCATTTCCGGCCTGATCGCCCACCAGATTAGGCCGGATTCTAGCAAGTCTACTGTACATTTAGTATTCCTTAAATGGTGTATGAGGTGTCTTGTTGACATTGCTGTGCTGTCAGCTAACACACCAAAGAAATTGGTATCTGCTGAAAGTGTGAATGCACCATCAAAACCTGAATATAAACTCACCACCGATTGCGGCGATACTGTGCAGGCGGAGGACTTGGGGTCCGGCTATGGGTCCCAGAACTAACTGAACTTGCATCCCTTTCTTCGCCCTCATCTTCATCCTCCTCCACATATTCCTCACCATCCAAATCATCCTCTTCACCATCTTTCATCCTGTGCCGTTTCTCACGTTCTCTGCAAAAACATAATATGACATATTATAAAATAGTTATGTTCACACTTCCAGCATCAGAACATGGTTTCTTTAATAATCACTTTGAAAGAAAAAAAATTCCCCACACTATATATTCTTTAAAATGAAAACATCTGCAAATATGTTTTTCAATAAATCTATTACAAAACAATTTCATTAAACAACACTAACAACAGTAAACAATACTACAACACTACCTGTAAGTAAGTAAGTAATAATAATAATAATAATAATAAATAAAAAAAAAGAGATTACGTGTAATCATTACCATACTATCAGATGACATGTACCAGTATGCCAGTATTTATCATTTATGTCAGTGCTGAAATCAAGGAGGAAAAGAACAGATTACACTACAATTTCACTTGTCAGGCCAACACGAGTTTCCAATCTCAAGGAATGTGCCTACCAAACTACACAGGTACTATTTACTGCTGCTGTGGTGGTCCCACAAAGTAAATCCAAGGCAAGTACCTCTGTACAGCGCAACCTTATTCAAACAACAGTGATGCCTGTTAGGTCATTCTTGTAAACTTAGGATGCTTGGTTGACTTGTCCAGCCTTTAAATACAACTTTTAATGAACTTGGAAGCACTGATATTTGCTTAGGAATTTTAACTAAACTTGATTTAAATTAATTCAAAGTGTTTTTGTAAACATAAAAATTCTTCCCACATACATATTTAAGTATGTTTTTCCCCTCTCCCTCTCCAGGGATGGGGCAAAATAACTCTGACAGTACATACTCGATTTTCTAGGCATAAATTTTATGTTAGTGACACAAGTACTTGTGCAATCCATGAAACATTTGCATTGGTTAGGAAAAGGATTCAGTAAAAAAACACATTAGACGTTCATACATATGTAGTTCACATCAGCAATTGCTTGAGAAATTTTAATCCAAGAAAGAGAACACAAATGCCAGGCTACAATACAAACACCTAACTAGCAAAATAAGGCAAAAATGGAAAAACATGAATTTATTAAGGATACTACATCTATGTTTTCCAGAGCAAACATTCCTCTCGACAAAATTGACTGACGCAAGCAGGATATACTCCAACAAGATTAATTTTTTTATTGGTTTGTATTATGTATATAAATTCATGCTAAACATTTGCAGGACTGTAAGTTTTTAAGAAAGTAAATGATTTATGCAGTGTGTAAATGTTTTTAATTTGTCTGTAAAGCTTTCTTTGTATACTAAATTCATGGTTTTGGTTTATACTGTTTTGTTCTATAGAACCAACAAAGTCTGCGAGTCACCTATTTTTGAAAAATACAACTAAAAAATTTATTAAATAAGAAATTAGTCATGTATGACAAAATAAATGCTACAGAGAAGGTACATAAATGCTATTTTCATAATTTCTACAAAGAACATACCGTATATACTCGTGTAGAGCGTGCCTTCATGTACAGTGCGCACCATGATTTTTGTCCCCTCGAGTAAAGTGCGCACCATGATTTTTGCAACAAGTTCCAGGGAAAAAAATTTAAGTACAGTAGAGTTCCGATTATCCGCGCAAAATATTTTACTTTAAGTAGTGTGTGTGTGTGTGTGTGTGTGTGTGTGTGTGTGTGTGTGTGTGTGTGTGTGTGTGCGCGTGTGTGTGTATACAAGTGTAAAAAATGTTTTTGAGAAATTTTTTTTTTTTTATAAATACACTCTGTGTTTACTCACATAATGCTCACCAATGTGTTATGTCTGCAACCGTTTTTTCAAAAGGCTTGAAGATTTAAGTCTTTTTCCGGTAGGCGAAACAATCAGCTCCGCATATGACTGGATTAACAATGTTTTTTCTTTGATAAATAACATATCCGGGATTTTTTTAATTTGTTTCTTTAGATTGTAAGCTCATACCACCCAATCATTAATGGTAATAATCGAAAGTCCACTGTATTAATTTGCTGTCTTTTATGGCAAGAATGAATTTGATCCTTTTTCCTTTCTACTGAGATCTAAGAAAGGGTAGAAGTGGATTATCTGCAATTTTGGATTATCTGAGGCATCGGCCCCCTCCATTAGTGCGGATAACCAGAAGTTGACTGTACCTTGCTAGCATGTAAAAAAAATCATGGGAGTAAGAGACTGTGCAGCAGCACGAGGGAGGCTACAATGGTTTTGCCAAGGGGGCGGGGAGGAAGGAATGAACCGTGGCTGACAACAAAGCGAAGAGAAAGAAAAGATAACATTCACACTGGCTAGAGAGTGACGGCACCATCCATCAATCCTCCATTTCTTTCATCAACAAACTTTTCTATCTGACTTATCCCACACTGGGAAGTTACAACTGTGCAACAGAAAACCTCATATACCTGCTACAGTGCAAACATTGCAATGCAGAATACATAGGCCTCACCACCAACACACTCCGACAAAGAATGAATGGTCATAAAGCAGACACAAAACAAGATATAGCCGTTAAAGCGGAACTACTTAATAAACCAGTTGCAGCACATGCTGCATCACACAAACAAAATTTTGAGTCCTGTTATAAAACCAAAGTAGTAAGAGCCCTACCACTCTCAAACAATACCTCAGAACTAAGGCGCTGGGAACTAGCCCATCAATACATGAGTAAATCTCTACATAACCCCCAGGTCTCAACATCATATAATTGCAACCATAGCACCAGAATACCGCCACACCCTCACATCTCTTCTTTATGAATTTTTCCGCCACACTCTAATTCGCTCCCTGGCCGCTAGGGCAACCAACCATACTTCCACCTCCACCATTACTCAGTGTGCCTGAACTCGCCATCTCGTGAAGCTGGCCTGGCCAGCGAAACATCGTGCCACCACAAAACAATGTGTTTGTCCTTTTATGTGTGTGTGACTATCAAGAACTACCAGCCTGTGAGTACCTCAACCTTCTATCATTTTATTCTATTGGTTTGACCAAGCGGCCAAAGCCTTCGTCACTTACCTTGTATAACATATTGTAATCTTTGAAAGAGTTTAGCAATGGGAGAGCATGACATACTCCATTGCAATGCAGATGTTTGTCAAAAAAAACCTAAGAGAGTACGAAAACACAAATAAGCAGAGTATGCTTTAGTCAAAAGGACGCACACGACACAAAATTACTTCAAGTAATATCACGCCAACAAGACTGCACCACACATTAACTACACATCAGTCAACGTGTGTGAAAACAAGGAGTGAGCAGTCAACAATTACTGGATACAACGTAAAGTCTACAGGTGTCGATTTCTAGCCATGAGCTATTTACACTACAGTTTACACCAAGAAAAATACAATTAATATTATTTTTCATTCAATTTTCCTAAAATGTTCAACTTTTCCAACACAAATTTTTCACAGTTTCTCAAAAAACCAGTTGTAAAAATTGGGCAACATAAAAGTTCCTTTCAACAAACAAACTTAAGATAAAAGCTCCTTTAATCAAACAAATGTAAGAAACTTCATCTGCTGAATTATAATGTATGGTATTGTACACATTTCAAAGCCCATCAATCTCAAATAAATTTATCTGACATACAGGAAAAAATTTGTCAGTGCGGTAAAAAATTTTCACTTTACTGTACACAGCTGATACAAAAGACAGCTGAATGTCAGGATTACCTTCTCCTTAGCTTTATTGCCATTTCACGTAATTCATCTTCTCTGTCTTGCCGTTCTTGCTGCTGTTTGGCATAGCGCAATCTTTCTGCACGCTTGTCTGCCTTGACTGCAAGAAAATGCATTCCATGTTTGGAAACACTCAATTAAATATAATCACTAAAAAAAAGTTTTAAGGCCTTGAACTTAAAATACAAATAGTTTTGCAAGATATTCATAAAAAAGTAAATGCATAATTATGTACTAATCTAATATATTTTACATCAATCTGCAGATAATTAAAACATAGGAACTGTTTGAGTAATAAATACTAGAAATCTGAACAATACACTGGACGTTATAATAAAGTTGAACTATGCATTATAAATTCGATAAAAATATAAAATACAAAAAAATAAAAATTAAAAAATAACAGGACATTACGGGAACTACAAAATGACACCAAAACAGTAAAATCCCAACACAGGTGGTGTAATTCTGCATGACTTAACTGTGTGAATGCATGATGGGCTATAACAAGTTGACGAAAAAGTCTAACCGTGGAATGACAAGCAGATTTCAAGATTGTTTCAGCAACCTTGCTCCAACTGATTGATAGGATAATTGGGCAGTGTTATGAGTAATCAGACCAAGCACCAATTTTTTTTCCAGTTACCTGTAAAGTATGCTGTATGTTTTTCAGATTTGAAACAGTCTTATAAAATTATTTTAGTCCTATAAAATTAACATTTATGACAACATGACATTAAAGTAACATACTCTTTGTAACACTGTTTCAAAGCAGAAAAATATAGCTTACATTTGACTTTTAGTCTATTTATGAACAACACCATCCAATTTATGATTAAGAACAACAAATTAAGGTCGGGGGATGACAAAAATTACACAAAATGTGAAAGATTTAAGCTCTGAAATATTAACAGTACTGCAGTTATATGTTGACTGAAACAAAACAATCAATAAGTTGGTGAGAGAGCACATGCCTGTAGGCCTTACCTGGATGCAAAAAAGTTTCGCAGAGTTTTTAGTAACAAAAAAGAAATACAGTAGAACCCTGTTATAACAGTCTCTCTTTTAACATTTTCCTGGTTAAAAGGCTGAACCCATTTAGTCCCAAAATAATTTTATAATAGAAATTTAACAATTTGCAAGGTTTTTCCCCTTTCATAATATTGAAATTGCGATGGTTCCTTCAGAAGTGTTATAAAAGAGTTCCACTGTAATTGTAAAGAGGCTGTTAGCAGCAAAGTGAACACTTTTGAAGACCGTCTTGCCTAGAATAATGACCTGAAAATAATTTTCACTGCAGCATCAGACACTAATTTTGAAAGTGGTACAATTTATAAACTTTGATTATCACTTAGTGTGTCATGTTTGTATTAAAAAGTGGCAAGAAATCCAATTTGCTGAAATTATAAAACTTACCACAAAGTGCTCACATTATTTCCGGGAAGCTTGATGATTTGTGTGACAAAATTTGCATCAGAGCTGCAAAGCAATGTTTTTTTCGGCATAACTTTTATAATGATTTCCTTTTTAGCCATACTATCTATCTGTCTCACAAATAATGTGCGTATTAGAAACTGTACATCACATACAATGCAAACAAAGCAAACAAATGGCATTTACAAAAAGTAACATACATACTTAGCTTAGATTTTTGGTCACATGACCCAAATTTTTCATCATCAGAGCTTAGGACAGGTTACGATCGAACACAAGTTATCTCAGTTCATGTTTTGGATGCCAGTAAACTTCATTCAATTCACTTTTTAAATGACTAGAGTTAGAATTTTACTGGGCTAATAGTTCGCTATCCTTCCTGTCAATTCCAAGCACCTAAACTTTTTCATAAATGACTCAAAAAACACGAAGTAAACAAACATTCTTTAACGTCTAAGGCCTCTCTGAGTAAATTGTGAGAAATTTTCATTGCAGAGACAAAAAGTGAGTGAAATCTAAGTAAAATCTAAGAACTTCTTAAGGACCCCTCCGACCTTCCTTAAGAATATCTCAGGCTGCAAATCAATCACGGCAGATGTAAATTGAGGTTAGAATGCCACATGGGGGAGAGTAATATTCATATTTTAATTTACTGGTAATACAGGAACTAACCCTGGTGTAAATGAAAGACTGCAGTGGCATCTACAACACAATTTATATTCGTTGTACATTTTTACATGAAAACGATGTAGTGTTTTTTTTACTGTCACTTTCGTTATCAAACAAAATGGTTACGATACCATTTTATAAACAGAATCAACAACGTATTTTTATCATTTTAATCTTGCATTTTTTTAAGCTTTACAGTATGTGAAACACTAAATACAAATTAACAAATCACCGTCATGTAAGTTTTGTGCATAATAAATGGAAAATAATATACATTTTAGCAACATTCGAAGTCGATGTACAAAGAGAAATAATTTTTCTCATGAACATTGTGGTAACACTTCACCTCAACCAAGATATCTCAGTTTCCTGACTGTGCAATGCAAGCAAAAAATTCTTAGATTTTACTCAAGTTCTCCTTAATTTCATCTTTACCTCAAGATTTTCCTCACTTGTCTCTGCAAGCCACCCTTCAGTTCGTGATTACACTGCAGCTCCAATTTTAATTAAAGCAGATTCTGTGAAAACATCACATTTTTAGGTTGAATACACTACAGTATTTTTGTTGGTACGTAAAACAAAAAGTTATGCCGCACTGAAATGTATTTATTGTTAAAGTTATATTCTTATGCACTCACATATATGTCGGCCAATAAATGCTTAGCAAGAAATATTTTTAATAATAATTTATGTGGCTAATTTCTGCAGCAAAGTAGTTTACATTGGGTTATCAATGGTAAAGTTAGAAGAGATAGAAGAACAGCGCAAATGATGTGTCTGATACATGGGACAGAAAACACACAGGGAGTTTTAATTTCTTTATTTTCGAATAACGTTAAATAATCAGTGGCCGACTCTGAGCAAGGAGTTGTTAAACGAGGACTTACAGCATGGTTGAACATGTACATAGTGAATTGTGTAGAGTTTGATTATTATTACTTGCAGGGTGGTGGTGGTAGTAAAAAAAATTAACTTGATAATTTAGTTGTGTTTTTGAAACTTCTGTCGTAACATACCAAAAATGTTGGTAACAGTATACAAAATACACAGATTTTGTTCAGTATGAAATATTAGTGGACAGTGCCTTTTATTAATGACTAACCCTACACAAGCTTCATCTTTATTGTATGTACCTACTACAATTTTTTGCCTCCACCTCCCCCCCCCCCTCATCTATCATTACCAATCCAGGTTTAGCTCTGTAGTCTGTACTACAGTACTAAGAGATGGCTAATACATTGTAGTGATTTTAGCCTCAGAAATCTGTTGGATATTGTGAAAATGACCATCGCAAAATTATAATTCCTCTATGTTTTTCCCTTCTCTCTGCTTTCTTCATACAGTTTAGAGTAATTACCGTTTCAAACTGCTAAAAAACATCCACAATCAGGAACAACACAAACAACCTTTATTAGATGGTTGCTTTATGTACAGTACTGTAGTATGTTGTACTTGAGACTAAACAGTAAACATAACATTGTAAGACAACAGCCCTATTATAAAGAATTACGATTGTCGGTTCAACACACAAACTGTAAAAATATGATAAAAATTTCCAATAATTCGGTTTTGTATGTGTCACAATGTACCGTTTTCCTCATTCCGGGATATTTGGATTATAGCAACTCTATTGTAACGAGGAAAAAATTTCAGCAATAATATAAAAACTACTTTCCCCATCACTCCTATATCATCATTACTTACACTGCTTGTTCAGCAAAATCTGCATCTTCCTCTTAAGGCGTTCTTGAGGTGTAACTTTCTGCTGCAACATATGTACACATGTTAAAAACTGTACAAAAATAGTTACACCTCCATAAGCAATGAGATAAATACACCACAAACAGTTCACTGCAACTGCGGAGAAATACACTGGCAAGAACATTACAAGCACATCAGAATCAACATGAACTACACAGCTGTTAATGTCGTGCATGAAAAGTAACACAACTAGGATTAACTGTCACAGGTGCATAAATGATTCTGAACAGCAGCAGTGCACACACAAACACTCACACACTTGCTTGCACACACATATATTTACACACATGCACACACAAACACACATGTGCACACATGTTAACACATCAAAACACACATGCATGCACACATACATGCATGAGCATGCAGTACACACACACACTCAGATTGATTTGGTATAAAATGTTTATAATTAAAACATTTTTTTGTCCACATAAAAACAAAAAGTAAGCAATTAGACAAATAAAGAATGAACTATTAATTTCATACAAGTGCACACAATTTTGACACAGTAAAAAAAATTTGTATATTAAACTGTAGTTTTCTAATAAGTTTTTTCAAGAGAATAATTTTTTCATGGTGTAGAAAAGTGTTTTTTTTCTTTAATAACTAAACATCTCAATAATAAAACAATAAAATTATTAGTACTAAAGGCTCCTCACATACTATGCACCTCTTCCCCCAGATACTACAGACACACTTTGTATTTGTGACGCACCAATGACATCTATAAGACTCATGAGTTGCACTACAATCTTAAATGACCATTCAAGGGCTGTATACAACACGGAAACCAACATATAAACCACCAACACGATTGTGCCTGAGATGGGTGGGATGAATACTGCCACCCCGGATGCCCATGTGGTACTGGCTATGAATCCCTGCCGCACCAGAGACAGAATAATTTTCACTTTACTCAATTCCCTTCCCTTGCTCATACTACACTTGGCAGATACATACTGGGATACAGAGCAGTCCTCAGGAAATATCCATTCCCTAGAGAAGTTCTCTTCCCTACCTTCATGGAAAGTTATTAACCACAGCCCTTGGGAGAAATTATTCGCTTTCTGAGGAAAACTGTTCTCTGCATGCTTGAGTCAGTGAAAGATCCACTGGTGTAAGTTCTGGAGATCTTACACAAACTAAGCTCACAACTATAATGCTGTGCTCTCCTGAGAACATTTCATTACAGACTCACAACACAATCACAGATGTAAACTTCAGGCGACTAGCTGAGAAACTTGAGTCATACAAAAGTTTACACACTTGTGCAAAGACGTAAGTTGTTACTCTGACTAGCCACCAGTAAGGCATTGTTCCACGCTATCATACATTCACTCCCTTAATCAGCAGCACCTTGTGGACCCCTAACAGTTCACACAAGTCATGACGGTCACCATTACACCACGTACCTACATCTCAGCGGCTAAGCACACCGTCCTCCATGCACCCCTGACACAGGCAGAAGTATGTGTTTTACCAAAGCTAATCAATATTTACCACACTTTAAGACAGTTATTCCAGTCAGCATCTCACAATCTCTCCTCCCCACCTTCTTGCTCCTACCTCACCCAGAATCCTTCAATCGTACAAGAATTCCATTCATTAGACTGAAACAACAAATAAAATGGAAGATAGTGCCCACCTTCACTGTTGTTCGCTTGGGTAGCGCTTGTTACTTCAACCCACCTAGGCAACGGCTGATGGTGAAATGGGATGAATATTATGCTTCTCACTAAATGGTGTAGCTAGCACGACATAAAGGACTTACTGGTATAAAATGTAACAAGGAGAAAATCATCTCCCTATAGCAGGTTTCTTCTTTACTAATGCCTAGTCATGAGGCAGGTCACATACATTTGATAGAATTGCTTAAGCTAAGGCTTAGAGAGTTGTAGAGTAGAGCCCTACTTGCAGTACATTAGTTTGTTCTTACACGAAGGGATGTTGCTAGAAAGAGGCTTGTATCGACTGCTACTCCAACAAACTATTGCCCCTTCAACACCTCCAAGGTCTCTGCTACATACATACCTGGGCACTATGCTATATTCCCCCTTTTCTCAACTTATCTGACCCTAACCAAACTTTCTATTTCTTCAACTCAACAACACAAACCTACTCTGGCTATCAGTCAGATCTTGCTCTGTCTGTTGCAAAGCCAGGTGTTCATGCTCGCATGGGTAATCTATATTTTGGAAGCCTGCTGAGCTCTTAATACTCATGGAGAGGGAGAGGAAAACTAGAAACGAACTGCCAACTGCTTCGCAATACAAGTTAATAACTGTTGACACGCTTCACAGCTGGATCTTCTCTCACCCAGTAGCGACAGTGACACGGAGCCCTGCACGACAACACACCCAATACACCCTTCAGGAACGTTAACTGCAGAACATTTTCATAAAACAGTAAAAAAATCATATTTGAAAGATTACATAATTTTTGTTAGAAATGTTATTCTTTTGGCTTCACCAAAGTTTTACTACAGAATATCTTTCTGAGTTAGTTCTTATACAGGATCTTACCAGATGTTGTATCAATACCCTAAAAACAACTAACAAATTAAGTATTTTAATTCTTAAAAAATGCTTTTAAGCACGTACTCATATTTTTTTTTTTTTTTTTTTCAGATTTTTATTCCTTTAGCAATTCAATTTCAATACAGAAAATAGTTTTTATCCACAAGTGAAAGTTGACAAGAGCGCCATATAATTAAAAATGTATGTACCTATCCCAGGCAGGCAGTAACCTTAAGAGAACATGGCCAGAAAGATATTCCGTAACTATTTAACTACGTCATTCAACTATAGAAAAACAAAAAAAATTTCTAAATTGTGACATGCGACTTTGTAGAACAGGGAATTCATCACTTTGTACATGTTTTTCTTCTTATAAATACACAAAAACAAAGACATAATCAAAAAAACAATTTTTAAAATATATTTTACACTTCCTCCCTCACCAAGAGAGTTAAATTCAGTCAGTAACTGCTGTGGTGTAGTGGTCTGACAACACACCTCTTACAATGGTAATCTGGGGCTGATTCTCAGTGAAGTCGCTACAGATTTTCTCAAGTTGCGATGTAAAACAGGATTTCTCACGGCACTTTCTTTATCAGTGCTTTTGCATTCCCAAGTTGTCCCTTACTTACCTCACATTATTAACATCAGCTCTCAAAACCTCCAAGTTGTAAATGGACCAAATTACTTCACTCCTCTCTTAAGAATGCAGGAACTATTTTCTAGATCGTCAGTACTTGGTGATATTTTATTCACCACTAATTCACCACGTAAGTTTTTTCTTTAAAGAGCTACATTACAAAAAAAAAAAAAAAAAAGATAACTAAAGATAATTTTTTATTTTTTTATAATTAATAATTTAAAATTTTAAAATTGTGACATATTAACATGTTAATCTGCATCTTCGAATGAATGTTGCACGCAAAAGTACATAATAAAGAAGTTGCATGTTAATTCATCAAGAGATTTGCATGTAGTAACATTTTAAATATTATTATAAGAATTCGTAAACAAAAAAACTAAACATAACTGGATGCAACACACAAGGCCTTTGGCTGTTGTTGCCTCCGTCAAATTTGTTTTAAAAATAAATAAATAAATAAATTAGCAACAGATTGAATGCAAACTAACAGTCTGATTCAAGAAAAATATTTTGGTGGAGTTGCCATGACTTCAAGTAATACTTGAGCCACTGTATACCAGCATGACTGACTAACTTTATGAAACTGGCACTGCACAATATTTAATTATTCATGATTGTGTTAAAAACCAATACAAACATTTTTCTCAGTCAATAATGTGATATTATCACCTTTCCTTTCATGTGCATTCACCAAACTATTGAAAATTCTTAAATCTCAGAATGCTGGCACCTGAACAGCCTTAAATACAGTATCATCATCATTTGATGATGTTTCCAGCCTGCGGCCGGGTCAGCCTGGTGAAACACATCCATCGTCCTCTATCCTCCTGCCACTCTTTCGTCTTTTACTGTCTCTCAGTCAGATCTTTTTCTTTTCTCGCCCTTCATTTGTTCCTCCTACCACTTCCTTGTTCATTCAATAACATGATGCAACCAATTATGGGTTTTCGGTATTGTTAACAGAAATATTTAAATGTATTCTTCAGTTATAATAACAGAAACATTACTCTAGCATGTTGTAACACAGGTCAAAAAAAGGATATAGCCAGGTCAGGCTTTGTGGTTTGTGTAACAGAATGCCAGTTTAAGTAAAAATACTGCCCATGATGACTTGTATGAAAGAATAAAACGGAAGTGCAATGGTGAAGATAATGTTGGGAGACAAAATACAGTTACAAAGGCAGTCCGTTATATGCCTGAAGAGTCTGCAATTCAATATGATACAACGATGCACGTTACTAACCACTTACTGCCCCCACCAATGTAAAGGGCTTTGCAAGATCATCACTTCCCACTGGTTAGTATGAACAGTCTGGTGTTTGGTCAGGAATAATATTTCTGACAATATCCAGCACCACTTAACTAAAATATCTTATTCTTCCTGATCGGGTTGTAGAGTATTCCACGAAAAAGCCTATTTATCTGACAGTTATGCTGGCAAATTTTTTTGCAGCGAGAGTGCTTCACCAGAATTTAGTTTCCACTTCCTTTTTAAGCTGCCAACATTGTTTTACAACTCTATATTAAGACAACTATATTGATGTGTTAAGAAAACATTGTGTAGCTGGTTTACTAATATTAAGTGGTTGCAGAACTCTGGTTATACTTTAGGAGATCCTCGCAACGTCAAGGGCATTGTTAGTGAGGACATGGCCCTCTTAATAATCTGCGTGGTTTTTTATTTTAAAAGTAATTTTTTTTTATACTTAAGTTATAGTTCCTCTATACTGATCAAATTAATTACACTAACTAGGCACAATAAACCAATTTAAAACTAAGCATGGATTGTTAACACACATATTCAACCTCTTTTTCACCACTATCATTTGTGTACGCACAGACTGCTTCATTCGTAGTTAGAGACAATTTCCATTGAGTCAGTGTGATTAGCAAAAATTGCAAAGTTTCCATTCATCAGAAAGAATAACAACATTCTCAATACAAAATGGATACCTCTAAACATTAAACCGAATCAAAATGACATAAATACTTCCAATCTAGCTTTATTAGGACCATGCCACTTTAGCCACTCCTATCGCAATTGTCTCATTGTATCAGTTGCATTTGCAGGTAATACAAGTAGTTTGTTACTGCTGTAATATAATCCACAGGTGTCAATAGTAGGTGTAAAAGGGAGGGTGGAGAAGGGGACTCCCCCCCACAACCAAGTTAAAGAGTTAAGAGCCCATGTCATGAATTGAATTCCCTATCCTTTCTAATGTTAAATTTTCTCGCGGTTTTTATTGAAAACTATGAACAGTAAAGATGTGAAACTAAGCCAAGTGGAAGTTTATTATACATTTGTCAGTTCTCTGGAATTAAAAGTTATGTATCATTCAGCGATTTTTATATATTATGTATTAAAATCATGTCAGCAATTTTTTTATATATCCACATTAGTTAAAATAAAGCCCAGTATTAATACAAAATTGTAAAAAAATACCTCAGAGATCTATCGTGCTATCCATTACCTTCAATTCAATAACTTAACAAACATGCTGGGTGTATTACAGACTGTATTATTACACGATTAATGATCCGATGACGAGTTGTGCGACTGTTACTGCGGAGATAGGTGTTTCTTATCCTGAGTACCTACATCGGCAAGACACAGTCTCGATTAGCCCCAAGAGCTCAGCTCTCTTCCCTAGCCCATTAGTCACACCCCAGGGGTCCTCGACCCTCCGCGACATAAATATACCTGCACCAGCATTTCCGTGCGGTCACCTAGTTGAGATGGACTGCCTTTTGCCAGAACTTGTTGATCCACGAATTCGACGCTCGATGCCAATTAAAAATCCCCCTTACATTTTAAAGGCAATTGAGGAACATAAGAAACGGAAATCTAACCAAGAAAACAGTGTGCAAAAGAAAAGAGTGAGACGTCAACTTTAGATGCTTGCTACTTCATATGTAGTGATGAACCCTAATGGAAAAAAGGTTTTCTTCTTTCGATTATTTAATAAAAAATTGAGCATATATTTATGAGACACCGAGTACTAGAGTTAAAAATGGAAGCTCCAAGATGTGTCAAAAATGTTTGGACTGCGTATAGTAACTCAAATAAAAACATGATTTACTCTTTATTATATAACATTAATCTGTTCACTGTGACATCAGTCGGCAAATACGAGCATGTCTTACAAAAATTCTTACTCAACCAAACAATATTTCTATTAAATATTTCCACAACTTCAGTTTACGTCATATCCTCAGAGGGTAATATTTTACTGTATATTTGTTTGGTTTATCACGTTTGTAAAAATTAATATTAGTTTGTGATGGTAATTTGGAAGAGAATTAGTAGTTCTACTTCTTTTAACATACTTTGTAGTGCTTCACATAGGACTGGTAACATTGATCCCTAGGCTTTGCCATCGTAGTAAAACAACACAAAAATGTTTTAAGTTCTTACACATTTTTACTGTGTACTTTATTGTAATTTTAAAAAAATATTACCTTGGCCTCTTGGTATTTTAAAATTCTATGATGTTGCCAAAATTTGCATGTATGGTATGATAACATTACATCACTGTAAGACTTATAATGCTCACCATATGATATCAAGTGTTTGATGTTATATCTTGTGTCACAGGTACGCACCAACACGAGTGTTTAAATTATGTAAATACAAATTATGAAAGTGACACTTGTGAAAAGTCTCAAGAAATAAAGTCGCTTACCTTATTTTTGTAACTTTTTAAATAATGCATGTGTTACATGAATGACGAGAAAAAAATGGCCATCAGTACAGAAGTGTATATCTATTCACATTGGGCAGTACAAAATTTTAGTTTAGGCACCCTTGTGTGTAGGAATTATTCCAATTTTTCCTGTGGTTGTGTGTAGGTAACTTGTAAACTTGTAGGTGCTATGTAAATGTGTTACAAATATGCTGATTCTGAAAAGATGTTAATGGAATTTTTATTTTAATAATTGACATTAGTTCATATAATTCTTGCTTGACTTGTGCAATTTTTGTGAGAAGTTAGTTTATAGTATGTGCAAATACCGTCATCAGTAAAGAAGTATTGTGTAGGTCTGCTTTGCTTACATCACCAAATTCTTATCTATTTTTTTCATTGTTATTTTTCTATTTGTTAACTATCTGTAATACACAAAAAATATGTACATATTGTATATAAATTGTATGCACTCTCGTTGTTGGGCATGTGATGTGTTCTGATTGTAGGGATGTTTTATGGATTTGTGGGTACTTAAATACTTGACATCTTTCATAGCCTGATGGCTTTTTCTATACTTAGACAAAGTCGACAGAATTTAATTGTATAAATGAACGCTATCGATGAAATAGTTTGAATTTTGTTTTGGCACCTAACACTTTTCGATATTGTACTGTGTGCTTACATATAATCGTGTTTTGAATTGATCTTCTTTTCAACACTTTAATCGTAATTTTATATTAGAGCTACAAAGTCAAGTAATGTGTATTTACATTTGGTATGTTTGTTATTTCAAAAAATATTCTATTGTAATTTTGATTTTGTTAAGTTTCGAGAAATTGTATTATGTAATATATTATTGATGATTTAAGTGACGTTCTATATAATTAATTGTATTACTATAATGGCTTGTATGCCATGCTATGTGATTTTAGTGTAAGGGATAATCACAAAAAAAAAAAAAAAAAAAAAAATATGGGTTTTTCATTCAGAATAAAGACAATAAATAATTTTCATGTGATGAATTCACACGAATTAAAATTTATTGCATTTGTTTTATTTACACGATATAACTTACTACAGTTGTATAGGTTTTGGAACAATCAATGTTATGTAGTTTCTGTTGCGTACAAATGCGTAATTTGTCTACTTCCTTTTTCTCTTGTGTTTCTTCTAGAATTATATTGTTTAACAAAAAATATTTGCTCTCAATTTGGAATAAAGCGATATCCAAATTTGCTGCTAGTCGGCCGAAATAATTTCCGCACTCGAGAAATAACCAAAAAGAAATTATAACGTGTATAATCAAACGGCTCTAAGTTCGTTACCATTCTTGTATAGCTATATGCAATATAATCTGTGTAAATAACAATTTATTTCTTTGCAAAATTCTATATTGTATCCTTAGAAAATAGCAGCCTATTGTTTTAAACAAATTTACAGTGTCGTTACATGCATGTATTTTGTATTCATTAGGCATTATCTTTGAAATAGCTGTCTGAATAGGCCACGCAGGTATAAAGTCCAGCATCATAAAACACATAAAGTGTAGTAAATATAATTGCCTGAAACGTCTGAAATATGAATTTATGCTAAGAATTTGGCAATCTGTAATAAAAATGTGTGCACTTAAATTTTCCGAGTAAAAAAGTAAACTTGAAAACTTAACACTGCATGAGAGCTAGATGGTTAGTCCGTGTAGTATGTTCAAAAACACGGATGGTTGGTTCCCTGTAAATATGGGGGAGGGGGTGTGTGGAAGGGGAAGTAGTTTCCTTGGAAGGAAAAGTAAAGCTCCTGCTAGGGTCCTTGGACCCCCGTGTAGTCTGTGCCCGTGGCGAGGGTGGCAACACAACCAGGGGGTCTCGCTCTTTTAGTTGAATAAGCCACTATGTCTCATCGCCAGAAATACACTTCGCGAGCCAGGATACTTCAAGTCCAAAGGAGACTGACAAGCAGTCTTAAGATTTTTAGTTATAATTATGAAGAAAATTATTGAAGATAGGGAAGGGAATAAGAAACAAGCTCCAATACCATGCTGGCAAAAACATTAAGTCACCACATCAGATAGTGAAAAAGAGAAAGGTAACTTGAGATAGGTTTTTCTTTTAGTTCACTTGTTTTCAAAATACATACTACAGTAATTGCACAGTTCTTTCAAAAAAATATCCAAAAGAAATAAAATAATATAATTTACTGTGGTAATTCATGGCATACTGTGACCTAAGGATCTGGGTTTCATTCGCGGTGAAGTCGGTCCCCCGATTTTCACATGTGGGAATTTGCCGAACGATGCCGCTGGTTGGCGGGTTTTCTCGGGGATCTCCCATTTTTCCCGCCCATTCATTCTGGCGCTGCTCCATACTTGCATCAACTCACCCCTCACAAGTGCTAAAGACATTAATGTTAAGCGCTGACCAAAAACCTCTTCACTCACTGTGACCTAAGTTTAAGGCATAAAAATAACATCTGTAATATCTAACATTAAATGTAAGAAGGCAAGAAAATACTGTGACGTGCACTGTCACATAGCCAATACTCAGTTCCTTATCAAAAAATAATTCCAATTTTGTTATACTAAGAAGAGATTGATATATTTTTTCCTGTTTAATTAACCTTCGTGAATATAACTTTCTTGAGTTGCAAAAGTGCAGAAGAGTGTGTTTAAAAATGATAAACCCAAGTTGCCGACACACGTAATGCATTATCCATCAAGGATAAATAGGATATTACTGAAAAAATCCCTCTGTGCCGCACACGGTGATTGCAAAGAAACGCAGCATCAACTTTGAGCACAATTTTGAGCAAATGGGCTGAGCTGATTTCTTCAGTTGAAAGTAAATCTCTTGATCTCTAAATCTCTAAAGATAGAAAATGCCCTAAGAAGTTTAGTTAAGTCAAAGAACCATTACTTGAATGGTTTAAAGAACAGAGGGCATTAAATATTTCTCCGAATGGAAGGATAATACAGGAAAAGGCAGAGCAGCTAGCATCTTTGGTTAATATAGAATCGCATCCAACGGCTGGCTGGAATGATTTAAAACTTGATTCAACATCGCTTCTAAAACAGCAAGAGAAGACTGCATATGTGGCACAAGATGATGTTTACTACTGTATGTGAGTGATTTTCACGTACGTTATAAAGTACATTTTATCAACATTAACTAATAATTTTAATGAATTGGATGGGCTTACACAAATTTTGTGTATTATTTGGCAAGTATAATGTACATACCATTTACAGTTAATATTTTGACATAGCCCAAACAAACAGTTTTTCATAATAAAATCTTTTCCCAGACATTAAGTATCCCTTCTATAGTGAACATCATCGATGGTCCCTTCATATTCAATACAGCAGGGTTTCTCTATTAAAAAAAAAATAGATTACTTACGTTACCAATATGTATAAAGACTCAAAAAAAATTTTGCCTCAAAAATTTACTAAATACTGCAAACTTTGGCTTACAGTAATTTTAACTTTTCTACGAATTTTGGGATAATTTCTTTAAAAACGAAGTTTCACACGAATTCAGATACCTTGGTGGATCTTTTGTCGGATATAAACTGTGGCACAATCATTAAAACGTGTACGTTTTCCTTTCAGATACTTCTGGTTTTGTTTAATCTTTATTTCTCTGTAAAGTTAATTATCTCAGGCAAGCTGTTTTACCAGATTTAAACAGTTTTCATCAAAACTTCATGGATATCTTCTAAATTTCAAAACATAACCCAAATATAGTAGAACCCTGATTTTACGAGAGTCTTTAATTCCCAAAAATACTGTCGTAAAATCGAGAGTCTCGTAAAATCGGGGTTTTTGTTATAGAGAGACCACGAATTAATGATACCCTCAATTTTACAAAAATTCTGTCACAAATACATGCACTGTGTTAATATCTGACGCTGTAAATTCAAGGTTATGCTGTAAATAGTTAAAACTGCAATTACTTAAATTTTTTCTCATTTTTAAATTAAAAATACATACCGTATTTACTCGTGTATAGCACACACTTTTATTCCAAAACAACTGATAAAAATTCAGGGGTGCGTACTACACACCGAAATTAGAAAAAAATACGTGGAAGAAAGGTCAGTTGTCGGTTGAGTGAGGGCGACGGGAAAAGGAGGGGAGGGGGGGTGAGACGGCGAAGTTAAAGCCGTAAATTGACGGGTTGCAAGCGTAGGAAGCAGAGAAAAAAAAAGGCGGTCCATTGTGTTGTCGGAGGCAGAGGGGGTGGGGTCTAAGAGGCTGAAGTTATAGTGGTAAACCGACGGGTGTCAACTGTGGAAGGCAGAGAGAGAATGTTCTCACGGCCTGGTTCCTCCATCATTACTCCTCTTCCTTTTCTTTTTCTCTCCCTTTCCCCTCCTGCTTACGTTCCATGGGGAAGAAAGAAAGAAAAATGTGTCATTGTTCTCAGCTTTTTCTCCCTTCCCCATCCACCACTCGGGAAATGTGACCAGCTATCTTTTCATGGGAAAGGAAGGAAGGAAGGAAGGAAGGAAGGAAGGAAAAAAAAAAAAAAAAAAAATAGTGTCATTCTTTTTTTTCCTTCCCCACCCCCTCAAACATACCAGGAGAGATAAAAAAAGGCAAGCTTGCTGCTATCATGGCATGTTATCTTAGGCCTTGGGGGAAGAGGGGGGGGGGACATGCTGGAAGCGGCCGGCACAGCAGAGCAGCAAGGCACACTGCGGCTGATGATTGTACTCACGCGCATATTTCATGTTTTGGAAGCAAGTGCTATTTGTTTACGTCACTTGAAACCTTGATTAGTTTCTTTTCCTCACAATAGAGCGCACACAAAGCTTCTTGCGAACAATACGCACTTTTTTTCGCGCTCTATTTTATTTTAATGCTGCTCACGTATTGTTGTGACTGTATGCGAGTGCTATCTGTTTACTTCACTTGAAACCTTAATTAGTATCTTTTCCTCACAATAGAGCGCACACAAAGCTTCTTGCAAACAACATCCACGTTTTTTTATTGCGCTCTATTTTATTTTATTATGGCTCACGTATTGCAGTGATCGTATGCGAGTACTATCTGTTTTGCTTGGATCTTCACGTAGTTCCTCTTCCCCACAACAGAGTGCACATAAAGCTGTTTCTGACCAACACACATATTTTATTTTACGCGGTATTTACAGCAAATGCTTCATGACACAATCATGACGTCGAAACGGCGGGCAGACGTTTTGAGACCAGAAGAACTCTTTAGATTCCGATGTTTCAAGTTTTGAAAGTGAGGAAAATTGCGTGACAGGTGTATCAAGTGATAGTGATGAAAGTGTTAAAAACATAAATATAAATGTGAAAAAAGTGAAGATTTCCTACACCTGGCATAATGAAGGTAAAAAACATTTGGTACATAATTTTGATCCGAGTTTTTCAGGTGTGACAAATAACATTATTACTACAGAATCAACCGAACTTGAATTTTTTGAGTTATTACTAACAAATGACTGTGCAAATATTGTTGCTTTGGAAACAAATAGGTACCACGAACAAACTGTAAACAACACGGAACTCGGCCCTCATTCGCGAGTTACAAAATGGACTGACACAAACTGTAATGAAATTTATGTTTTTCTTGCCATCACAATGTTGATGGTTAGAAATAAACATCCTACCATTGCAGAACACTGGTCAACAGATTCAATGATGCATGCCCCAATATTCTCCCAAATAATGCCACGTGACAGATACATTGTACTTCTTAGCATGCTTCATTTTTCTGACAATGAACAGCCAGAAGATGGTGACAAGCTAAGAAAAATTAGGCCTATTGTTGAGCTCGTGAAGGCTTGTTTTGCGAATAATCTTGTACCATTTCAAAACTTGTGCATAGATGAAAGTCTTGTGCTTTTCAAAGGTAGACTGTCATTCAAACAGTATATAAAATCCAAACGACACCGTTTTGGAATAAAGTTCTTTGTACTGTGCGATGTGGAAACCGGCTATATACTTGATTTTATAATTTATTGTGGACCTCAAACAAATGTCGACGATCCAGAAAATTTTGGTATCTCAGGAGCTGTTGTGCACAAACTTTTGTTACCATACCTTGCTAAAAGGCCACACACTTTATGTTGATAACTGGTACACAAGTCCACAGCTATTTTGTTTTTTGCATGCTAAACAGACTAATGCATGCAGTATGGTAAGGAAAAAACAGAAAGAGAATTCCAGATTTGTCCAAAAAGTTGTCCAAGGGAGAAACTTTGTCAAAAAGTACAGATACATTGACAGTACTCAAGTGGCATGACAGACGGGATGTTTACATGCTTACAACAATGCATGACGACAGTGTTGCAAAAACTGGAAAAAGACATTACAAGACAGGAAAACAGGTCGAAAAGCCCTCTTGTGTTATAGATTACAATGACAACATGGGAGCAGTTGACATGAGTGATATGCTGCTTAGTTCTTTGGCCTGCGTAAAGAAAACTGTAAAATGGTACAAAAAAGTTTTCTTCCATTTAGTTGACATGATCCTCCTCAACACGACAAAAACTGGAAAACACATGTCATTAGCAGAGTTTCAGTTACGTGTAATCAAACAGTTACTTGAGAAGTATCAACATACAAAATCGTCACCTACGATTCGCAGACTCAGCAGCTCTGACACGCCTATACTTATTAGTCAGAGACATTTTCCTAGCTTTTTCCCGCCAACAGAAAATAAGAAAAACCCTACAAGATATTGTCATTTTTGCAGTAATACCAGAAAAAAAAAAAAAAAAAAAAAAAAAAAAAAAAAGAAGAGACGAGAATCGCGCTACATGTGTGATCCGTGCGGTGATGCACTATGTTTCAACGAATATCACACTCTCAAAAACTATTGATGCAAAAAGTGAACCAGTGAAAAAGTGTATCGTACAAACATGTAACTGTTCTAAATTGTGCCTCTGTTCAAACTGGAACAATTTCTTTGTAAATAATACGGATAAATCAAATGTAATTACATATTCAGTAAATTTGCTCATTTAGTCATATAGCCTCAAATAAGCTAGCACTAAAAAACTATTTATGTACGGTATAAAGCGGACAATCTGTAATAGTACTACAGCATGTATAACTTTTATTAGTATTATTGCTCCATGGACACCTCAAGATAGTGAACTTTTTAA
The DNA here is from genome assembly GCA_003012365.1 of Medauroidea extradentata. Lineage (NCBI taxonomy): Eukaryota > Metazoa > Arthropoda > Insecta > Phasmatodea > Phasmatidae > Medauroidea > Medauroidea extradentata. The sequence continues at coordinate 18,331 of PNEQ01085853.1, read as the reverse complement.
ATTAAAATTTATAATGTAATTAATGTATTTTATTGCAATTTTAGCTTCAATCCAAGATACTAATCTTCAGAAGAGGCTTAATGTTGTAATTATTTCTATATAATTATATTCTTTTAGTGAGCCTCAAGACATCGTGGGACTCCATATTGTAAGATGCACCTATATTTTTAACTTTACTTTAATTGACTGCAAAACTTTTTGTCTCAATCTTCCAACCCAGTGGTATAAGTGCAGAGTCAATTACTCTTATCCGACTGAACTTTGCTAGCCGAGGAACTCAAAATTTTAATACTAAAGTTTCGAACCTAAGTATATATATTTCACAGTTTTTATAAATATTGCAAACCTGGAAAAAAAAAAAAAAAAAAAAAAAAAAAGATTCAAATTTTGTCAAGGTATGTTTGCATTACTAGGTGAGAGATTTAGTTACAAAGATTTTCACAACTGATATTGAAAGCACCTAAATTTTTATATATTACCTTTGTTCTGGAATGACTTACCAAAAGAATAAATTCTTAATTTGTTTTAATTTATTGGTTGTCCTGGTACATGATTCATAGGGTATGTTGTGTACTAGTTTTAGTCCATATTATCATTACTATAGTATTTTTCATCACAATGCTGAATTATAGTAAAATATGTACCATAAATACATGTAAATATTCTAAATTGTTCAACTATGCATACAGAAACATTTTTTGTAAAACACAGATACGCACTATACACGAGTATATACGGTATATATATTTTTGACGGTTCCCAAGAATGTTGTCGCAAAATCCGTGGTCGTAAAATCGGGGTTCTACTGTACTTACATCTCAGAGTAAATACAGCTCAACCCCAATTCAGAGCTGCCAACCTCCAACCACACTTATCAGTAATGGCAATATATATATAAAAACATAAATCAGGCGTGGTAAAATTGTTTCCAAAACCTATGAAACACACAAAATTTAACCAACACAATAATATGCGTTAAATAACCAAATATCTATATGCTTATTATGTGCATAAGAAGAACCACTGAAACAATATATATTTCTATATACTGCATTACTGCACAACAAATTTTTGCAGCCATATTTGGAGACTCTGTTAGCATTATTTTACACAAATTTCAGAATAACCTATTGCTGACGGTAAACTATGTTAAACTAAAAACCTACATAAGTTTAGGCAGTTTTAAAGTAGCATATGAAAGTCAGATCAGGTTTATTAGGTCATATAACAAGGATGCTCAATTACTAGAGGTAGGCCTAAGGTAAATTCCACTGCAGGTATAAATGAATATATTATGGACGAGTTTGCAAGGGAAAATTCATATTTATAGGCCCTTTAGTAATAATCAATGCAACTAGTAGCAGAAATTGTCCCTTGCCAAACTAGTAACATAGAGCTTCTTAACCTTAGTAGAAGTGACTTACCATAGGTTAGCAAGATTGTGAATGCATTCAAACAAATAGTTCGGTTCACTTAGGCCTTCTGGGTGCATGCATATTTCACACTGATTTGTAACCAAACTATTTGAATTACTTTGTAACTAACTATAATCGCACAGCATTTGTTACACTCATTTCTTCATATGTTACAAAAAAACACCACGTACGATTGAAAAATCACACGCACGTCCATTACAAAACGAGCGGCGGTCGGCTACATTCGAAGAAGTTACACAAGGTCAATCTTTCTGAAAGCCGGGTCGAAAATGCTGAATAAGTCAGTGGATTTATTTATTATGCTCTGCTTCTTTCACCACATGTTTTATCTTTACAAACATCACGAAATAACATATAATTTCCTTCAACTAAAATATTCACGCCAACACATCCATCTTCATTTGCAAGACAAAAACGTATAGATAAATAAAACTGCTTGCGAACGAAAAAAAAAAAAAATACAAGCTAGCCATTCTAACGTACTAAAATTATCGTGCCACGTATAGACTACGAACTAGTACCATAGTTTAAGGAAATGTACTAGTTTTATCGTAAAACAGACAAAGGTCCAAACCATAATTATGTTAAAACAAAAAAATCTACCGAGAAATATGCGCACGCGCAATCACACGATGTTTACAAATGCATGCACGTAGCAATCACTCAAAAACGTGATATTTTACAGTTACGATGCAGCAAAGACCTGTTTCTGTAGTAAACTAGAGATCATCCGTAATCCCGTAGTACGATGGCTAAATCCGTAATAATTACGGAAAATCCGTAATACCCGGCAGCTCTGCTACTTTAACGAAATGCCACAGGACCCGGAAATGTTTACTCTAAATCAATGTTCCGTTAAATTTGACTTCATATTTTTCCACCCCTCCCCCCCTAAAAGCCATATAAAAAATCCTTGGGCATGTTTTCTTTGGATTTTAAAGGAATTTTTAAAAAGTCTGTATGCCCAAAACTATAACAAAACACATTTACAGTCATCAGGTAAACTACAGCTGCGAAAGAAAAAAATAAACAGATAAAACTTCAAATAACGTCCAGTTTCACAATCGGCGAGTGAGCATATGGTGAGTTAGGCCACCACACGCCATCAACATGTGAGAAGTGACGACTAACACTCCTCAGCCGTCAATCTTTCGTCTGTCTCCCGCCCGCTCCACCAACAAAATTAAATAATTCACATTAAAATATTTTTTTAAATATTGCAATGAAAACTGAATTAAAAATATGCGAAACAACTGTAAAATAATTAAATATGCACAGAAGCAGCCATTGTAGCTTCTATGGAGCTGCCCTTGTGCAACAAAGGCTGTGTTCTAAATAATTCGCACTCGTACTCATACATGAGCTCGCACTCGCTCCCACATTTCCTTGCATGTTTCATGCATGCTCTTCATTTGGAACACCACCACACTCCTTGTGTACTGCCACACATAAACAAACAGTGGCCCCGAGAGTATGCATCAAGCATGCATTCACACATACTCACACTCTTACTCTGCCATTTAGAACAACACTCTATGATGTCAGTTCCTAGCGCGAGTACGCTAGCATAAATTTTTACCTTTTAGAGCATAGTCAAACTATTTGGTTACTGCTCGGTAAAAATACTTTGCACTCAAGCGTGTTTTTTTTAGCACCTGAGAAAAAAATTATTTACGTCTACTGTAGTAAATTTGTTGTATGTATAAATTATATAATTACCGCACTTTTTTTTTTTTTTTTTTTTTACAAATTCACTGGATTTATCACGAGACGTGAGAGAAAATTGTCACGCAGGATGCCACTGCAGTCTATTGGTAATAAAATTAATCAATAGATCACACTGCACTGCAGCACATTTTAAAAAGGAGACGCAAAGCACTATCTGTGAATTAGTTCCTGTGTTGTCCATCACCGTGCTAAGGTGACTGGGTACCTAGATGCTCGTTCATTCGCCAGCTGCTAGGATGAGTATCTAGGCATACACTTGCAACTCAACACAGCATCGCTTGCTTGGCCATGCGTACTTATCTCAAAGTCACTCCCGCTGCCAAAGTTTTCAACGAATTTTAACTATTTTATTTTTGTTTCTCGATGGATGGTTTAAGCTTACTTTCTTAGAAATAAGTATATATTGCGGCCAGTGATAGCATTTTTGATTGACTTACATTACAATTTATATTTAATTTAATCAAATTCACTTACATAGTTATTTCATACGTTTTTTTTGTTATTTTTTGAAGGTTCCAAATAATTCTTTCGTTAAATCGCTGTTTTAGTAATTCCCAAGTTCGTTAAATTGGGACTTTACAGTAAGGTAATACAGAGCGGACAACAGGTGATACTAACAGAACACATCTTTTTTCGTCTCAATTGCTATACGAAAATGCAAACTTGGCAGACGTAAAAACAAATTCGACATGGTTTTAAAATAAAATTGCAGAATAGTAAGATGAGTTATGAACTACACTACTAATCAAAGTTCCATTAATTTACAGTACATGTAAGTAAGGTAAGCAGGCTTTGTATCTTGTCAAATGCGCAGTCATTACAGATACTACACACAACTTAGTTCAACAACAGGAGTTGGGAGAGAAGTTGGGTACGGCCTTTGTTGAGGAATCATAACAGAATTCACATGCAGCAATTTTGGGAAACCTTCACATAACTAAGAGTTAAAAATTATTTTTAAGATACATTTAGGGAATTTCTTGATTGCAACCAAAGAACAGCCAACCTGTGGCTTTTGTCTTCTCCCTCATGCAACAAAAACACATGTGCATTTACTATTCATAACTTTACTTTGTGTAATTAAAAATATCTGTTACATCTTATTTTTTTTGCATTTTTAATTTAAAGTTATGCAGGAACTTTATTTTAATTTGGACCTTTGTTGCGAATTGCAATTTTTTCCCCCTTAACCACACTTTAATAACTAGCAAAAGTATAAAGAAATGACTTTGCTATGTAATAGAACACATAGAACACAACATTACACATTTACATTTCACATTTCATATACAGTCAACTCTCAATTATACGACCCCGGGAATAACGACCCTTTTTCCAGGAACCGTGGAAAATAGTAAACAATTTGCTTAAAAAAATTTATTTTCAAAGAAAATAGCAGAAAAAGGTGTTGCATTTATTATGGCAGCAAATGGTCGCAGTTATTTCTCGAAAACTGTACTGCAGCACATGGCGTGTTTGTTCTAAAAGTATACGTTGCTGTCCTTTCCTCCCGCACGACACAATGGCCAGACGGCCCACCCGAATGGCCTTTCCCATCCCTTGGCCAGTCGGCGACCCGCCCGCTTCTTTTCCTCCAACGGCCAACCACTCCAATAAGGCCAGTCGGCGACCCACCCACTTCTTTTCCTCCAACGGCCAACCACTCCAATAAGGCAGTTCGCTCACCCCTTTTTCGTCATGTGCGTGCCGTAACTTTTTGCCACTGATTTCTCATACTCTTGGATATGGAAGTCTGTTTTTATGCCTGTGATATTATGACTATACGTCATGTTTAAGCTTTATTACTATTTCCATATTGTTAACTAAATGCTATTAAATATAACTACCATTTAATGATACATAACACAGTAATGTTTATAAATTATTATTCTTTTAACAAGTGAAAGCAGGACAGTTCATAATTAACACTACAGAACTTCGGGTGCATGTCTTAGACGTGCATGGCATAGGGCAGGGCAGTACGACACTTGACAACAGCGCGTCTATGTTAAGTCCCTAGGCCACACACACGCACGCACACACAATAGATTCAGTTCGACCATAAATAACAGCTCTGGATACACTTGTATACATCGGTGTGGAAGAAAAGTCTTAGATGTCAACCATGACATACATTCATCCAATTGAAATATTTTCACTATTTCAATCATCAACACTGCGATAGTACCTTGTAAATAGTTTTGAACCGCAGACATTGCTGGCATTTAATTTACGTTGCCAACAATATCTATGTTTCATTATCACGAATTCATGCTTGATGTTGGCTACAGAAAGGTCGTATATGCACGTCGAGAATATCATTTATTCGAAATACGTTGTTCTATTGAAAAAAATATTACTATTTTAATAAATTTTTTTGCGGCTTTCTTGCAAATAATTTCCAAAAACGGTCGTTGCGGGCGCAAGAATTTATATTGCCGGCGACATTTTTGCTTAATACGGAGCCAAAGAAAGGTTATATAGCCACTTCCAGTGTATCTATTTATTCAAAATACTTCACTATACTGATAAATATTACTATTTCAGTAAACTGTGTTGCGGTATTCTTGCAAATAACTTCCAAAAAACGGTCATTGTGGCGCAAGAATTAACGTAATCGGTAACGTTTATGATTTATATTGAACTAAACAAAGGTCGTAGATCCACTTGAATGGCATACTTTTAAAAATAACGTGTTTGCTTTTCAAAATAAATGTGTATAATTTAATGTATATAAAAAAAAAAAACACAGAATTTTTGCGCCAAAGACGAGTGAACGTCGATTCTATGATAAAAAAACGGTAAATGTCAACATTTTAGTGGTTCGGGATCGCCGAAAATTTGTCAAAATTCTAATAACCACCCCTCCGAAATAACGACCCTATTCCCGGGAACCGAGAAGGGTCGTTAAATCGGGAGTTGACTTACTACAAATATTTATAGCACATGAAAGCCAACTAAATTACATTTACAAACTAGTTTACATAAAACTCAAATCAATTGGTATGGCAATGAATTTTGTTAACCTTGTAATTCACAATCACAATTCTAACCCTTGACAACTATAGCATCACACTTTAGCCAAATTAATTTAACCTATTTATAATTAATATGTGGTATAACACAAAATATTACCAAACCAGAAAGTTACATAAACTAATCTCAAGAGGAAAATAAATCACTGAACACAAGCCACAACATCCACCATTTAACACAGAGAAAGTGTTTCAGAAATGCCACTCTAAACAGCATCCACACAAGTCTAAACTAAAACTGTATCATTACTACATATAAATACTATTACTGTAGAATGTTTTCATTTGTAAGATTTTGAAACAGCACCTATAAAAGTAATTAAACTTTTTAAATTAAAACATACATAAAATCAGTAATATTTATACTGAGAAAAATTTTACTCAGTGAAGTTAGATTTTCATATAGCGAAGATACTGTATATTAATTTATCAAACATATTTTGCACTCAAAGCCTATCGACATGTGCACGTTCACGGACACATAGCACTGCTATCTCGAATTATGAACAAGATGATGGCAGAAAAACTGTAGCTGCAGCAAAAGTTCAAAGTCTACCTAGTTACCATTCATACAGTATATCTATGAATAAGTGTTGATGCATGTATGTTTACATGAAATTTTTGTTTAGGGGTAGTAGCGAAATATAATTTTGATAGTTGTAATGGAAATAATCACAGCACACACTCTTGAGTAAATAGCGACATCGCAAAGAGTAGCAATACAAATTAAAATGGCTAAAATGTGGGGAAACATAATTTTAAGTTATTCCACTACAGAATAAATAACAACATTTGCTCTATTTAGGAAGATATAGTAGACAAATTAACTTAATTAGAAAACAATAAAAAAAAAAAAAAAAAAAAAGAAGGGTTTTAATTTGTACACTTACTAAAAGGAACTGAATAAATTTAGAGGAATTTTTAAAAATTAAAACAGCAGAAAAAACTCCAACGAAAATTATTGTACTAAGAGGATACTATAAAATCTGGTACTGTAAAAAAATATTTAATTTTTAACTAATATTTTAATTTACATTATTCTAATAAGTATTATGCATATGTTAAAAATACCGAAAATTAATATTAATTTGGCAACCCTAAACCTTTATTATTAATTGTAACCACTGGACAGTTTTACACCAAACTGTTGCACAAGTTGTTTACTGTAAGAATCAATAACCCAAAAGAACAGAGAATCAACAGGAAATCAAGAATCAGTATCGAGAAATAAACTACGTGTTGGAATTGTCCCATCACAACTAAAAATTGAAATGCTCAACTTCTGAAAACAAAATGTTAAAAAATATAAATTACCACTGGAACATACTGTAGGGAAAAATGAAAACTCAGTTACAGTAGTTTTGATCTAACCAAAACTAGACTTAAGTAAGGTAGAGTAGAGATTCTTACTGACTTTGGTTCCGGCACCAGAATTACCCAACAAGCCTGTGCTACCAAGGTTCCTGAAACACAAAAAGCACATACACGTCATGTTGGTACAAGTTCCACACAGCTACTGCTGTAAGCTTATTTGTGTAGTTTCTCATCACAGGATCTACAAGATTAAATTTCGGCCATGAGGTATATTATTACTAGATATTTTACATTAATTCAGTTTCTCCAGTAATTTTAGTTTCAATTCATCAAATGTTTCACACAACTTTGCATACACAGACTATTGACTTCTGAAACTTCACAACAAAAAAAAAAAAAAAAAAAAAAAAAAAAAAAAAAAAAAAAAAAAAAAAAAAAAAAAAAAAAAAAAAAAAAAAAAAAAAAAAAAAAAAAAAAAAAAAAAAAAAAAAAAAAAAAAAAATTAAATTTTTTAATAATAGCCTTCTAAAGGGAACAATTTTTTCCTGCAAGTAGTTACAGAAAGAGTTGTGATGCAACGTCAACTTCACAATACAGTAGAAGCTCGGGATACTGCGCTTCGATAAACCGCGCATTCTGCTATATCGCGGGGTAATTCATGTCACCCAAGCTAATGTATCAGAAACTCACAATGCTACTATGTAGTTCAAAGGGACGTTTGTTTTGCCGGTCAAATGATCAAATGAGAGGGGCGGAGAAGGACAAAAGGCAGCGGACAGGAAGTGGTAAAGCATGTGTTCAAAGTTTGACAGGCTGGATGCGTTTATTAGTCGCCAGAAGTCTAGATGTCTCGCTGTGCGGCGGTGCGGAAGGTCTCTTGTTAGGAGTGCTAGGAGTGGAGGGGAAAGTATTGCTTGGAAGAGGGAAGGGGCACTAAGTAATTCCCAGCCGCTACGTGGGTGGGAAGTGATAGTCACAACTGACGACACAGTGGCAGCTGCCAACAAGAATTTATTGCGATCAGTTCAGTTTTTTATGTGGTGCGATGTCACAGAAAAGAAAGGCTTATTCGGTGAAAGACAAGTTAAACATTATCGACCGTGTAAAGAAGGGTGAGACCCAAGAGAGTGTTTCGCGCGAGTGCAGTGTTTCTGAAGGAACCATTAGAGGATGGATTAAGGATGAAAAAATCTAAGAAGTTTTTTTGATGTTGTGGATAGTAATGTCGGTTTGATTAGAAAAAGAACCACTTTTGAAGGCTCAAGCTGTGAAATTTCACAATGATTTACGTGGAAACACTGACTTCAAAACCTCGGATGGAAGGTTTTCACGATGGAAAGGACACCACGGAATATGTCAGACAAACCTAGAAGGGGAAACATGATCTTGTGACACTGTATCTGCAACACACTTTCCTGCAGAACTTCACAAGGTGATGAGTGAAGAAAATTTGACAGCAGAACAAATTTATAATTGTGATGAAACTGCTTTATATTTTCGGCTGCTTCCTTCTAAATAACTAGATGTAAAAAATTCTAAAAATAAGTCGGGATTTAAATCGAACAAGGACAGAGTTACCCTTCTTTTTGCTACAAACAAATCTGGCAGCCACAAACTAAAGCCACTTTGTGTTAGAAAAAGCCGAAGTCCACAATGCTTCAAACATGTGAACATGAAATCATTACCTGTTACATACATACACACAAAAATGCATGGATGACTGCTGAATTGTTTTCCAAGTGGTTTCATGAAGATTTTGTTCCATCAGTGAAAAGCCACCTGCAGTAATTAAAGATAGAAGAAACGGCTGTATTACTGCTTGACCACTGCCCAGCACACCCACCTGCTGATTTACTACAGCCAAAGAATAGAAAAATAAAAGCTATGTTTTTGCCAAAAAATACTAAAGCACTGGTTCAGCCGCTAGACCAGGGCATTATAAGAGCATTTAGAGCAATCATCAACTCCGATGATGAAATGGAAGTCTACTTAAAATCATTAGACCTAAACGAAGTTGTGTATTCAGTGGGAATAGAGTGGCAAATTGTAACTGAGTCAACCATCGAACATTGCTGGAAAAATTGTTCTTATTCCACTGACGTGACGAGTCGAACCAGTGATGAAGCTTTCATGGGTTTTTCTGACAGTGATGTACAGTCTGCACGTCGTATTGTAGACTCCAGCATGACTCTAAAAGACCTTGTGAGCTGGGCCGACTGTGACAGTAGTGAGCCTGTTTCTGAGACCATGACCGAGCAAGACATAATTGATACTGTGCGGGACAAGAACTACGATGCTGTTGGCGAAGATGAATGTGAAAGTCAGCCATAAAAAAAGGAAGTGCCAAGCATAAACCAAGTGATAACAAACATTGATCAAGTTATTTCATGGTTGGAAATACAGCCTGAATCAAATCAGGTTCCTTTGCTTCACCTGGCGAACATAAAATGCTATGCAGAAAAAAAAAATGCACTGCATTGGTCTGACAAACAAAAATTTCTGAGTTTTTTAAAGCAAATTAAAAGTATATGTTTGAATCTGTTATGTAAAGTTACTTAATATAACATGTTTAGTAGCGTACAAATTTTCATTGAAAACTTCAATTCTGTATATTGTGTGTTGATTTTCTGATATGTTTTAAAATTACAATAGAGTTCTGTTTAAAAAAAATCATGTTACGTAGTTCTATTTATATGTGAACTTCTGTCTGCTGCGTGGTTGTAAACCTGTAATCTATCTGCCTTAGCTGTGTAGGCATGGACACATGATAGCATTCCTACGACACATGTGCGCGTGCCTTATCTCACTTTACCCATGGCACAGCTCCCCCTGTCAGCTCGAGCGTTGCCGCTGTCGCTAGCTTCTATACTCCGTGCGTAACTAACATAACTACACCCCGTGCGCAGTTAATATAACTATACTCCTTGCACATTTAACATACGTAACATCAGTGCTACATAACACAAACTACAGTAGTTTAACAGTTAAACTGGAGTACTGTATTATAAAGGATGAAAGTTTAACGTGATACGGTGGCAAATAAGAACATTGCGGCGCTAAATAACACTTTATTGACATTTTTTTTTTTTGTTCTTTCTGGTCTATCTCGGTACAGTGTGCACAAGCTATAGGGCGGGTTAGATTTAAGTCTACCGACTTATCGCTTTATCGAGCTTCTACTGTATGTATGAAGGTATGCCCTATGCATTGCCGTTTCCTAAAATATGTCATAAACATAATAGGTATGTACGTGTGCTGTGAATTGTTGCAGGAAGTCCATGAATGAACAATGGCTGGACTATTCCCACGTAACATTATTTAAAATTACTCTGGAAAAAATTTGTTAACCTTTCTGAATGCTTTATTTATTTTAATTTGATTAAGGCCTATTTTATTATTTAACTCCCAACATTTCAGGTAACCTGCATTGCACTGCTACATTTGTAACACAGAGTAATACACTCAACTCATTTGGGAGAAACAGGGGTTCAATTCCCAGTCAGTCATCTAGAGTACAGTTTTCCATGGTTTTCAGAGTTCACAATGGTTCCTAACTGAAGATCAAAGCAGATTTCCTTTCATTATACTGTGTGTCAAGAGACAGTAGATGGAAGCCGCTAGCTCCAAGAAACTCGCTTCTTGTAGCGAGTTCCTTTCCTTGAAGTTTTATGAGGAGCTAAGTTCATATGAACATGCTACTTTTATGCTGGTGATCTCGAGCAAACACTATATAAATATCACTCATCGGCCCTTCCCTTCTCTTTCTAACAGTCCGTCCAGCTACGTAGTCCTGAGTGTAGCTGTGAGAAGGTTGTGTTGGTGTGGGAGGGAGGGGACAGTAAATTATCTCTGGTAGCTGTGAGTTGCCGAAAGACAGGAAAGAGGAGTGTGCACGCACAACATGAGAGAGTGAAAGAGTGTGTGTGTGTGTGTGTGTGTGTGTTAGTTTTACTGCAAGAGGGATTATAGGTGCTTGTAGTTTGGTCACATGTGAAACATTTTAGAAGTGCAGAAAACACTGCTGTGCCTTTTTTCTGCCACGTATTCTCTTTGCCCTAGTATTTTCTAACACAGAGAACGCCTACCATCACTGGTGAGATAATATTGGCCATGAAAGCAACTCTCTCTGCTTACCCATCTAATATTATTCACACTAGGAACATGTGCCCTGTGCATAGCTGATAGAAAACTGAAGCCCGCAAATGTAAATCACTGTATTGTTGTTGCTTTGGAAAATTAAATTGTGTAACTCTGAAAATACTGTAGTGAATTTACATACAGCTTCTTGACTACAAGCTACGACATGTATTATCAGCATGGATATACATTTTTTCAGTAGCCTTGAAAAATGTTGCTGATGGTAAAATGAGAGTTTTTTGAAACTTTGATAATACAAAAAAATAACCAATGATAATAATTATTTGTGAGTTGCCTCAAATATTAATTTATGATGAAATATATTGTGAAATACATGAGTGTTTAATATTTTAAAATGCTGCTTTACTTTGAAATAATTTCGGCTTATATTAAAATAATCTCTGTTTAACAACTCTCAAGGGACTGAAAAAAATCATCCTTAAACTAAAGAAGTTTTTAAACTGAATGATAGAAGTATGTTGGGACTTTAGATGGGACCAAGAAATAAAGTTGTTAAAGTGAAAGAATCCAACTGGAAGGCCTTAAACTGAGAGATCATTGTAACTAACTGTGCTAGTTACTGTTGAAAATTAATTTACAGTAATGCAAATGAATAGATGACACTTAAAAATTTAATAACAGGGTTATACTATCACTAACAGTCTGCTAATAAAACTGAAAATGAGCTAAGCTCCAAGAAAGATGAGTTTTGTAATGTGGGCTAGCTCCTTTCTTACAAGGAACATTCACTAGAGCTTAGCTTGCTCCGCTTCCTCAAGGCTATATATGTGTATGGGTGAGGGTGGTCCACAGGTGAGGCACAGTTGACTTGGCTAGCTGGAGAGAGAGCATAAGAGACTCCTCCTGCGGATTGATGAAAGCCTAGCGCGTCCAGGGAGAGTGGTGTCCCGTAGTAGGGTCTACGTTGAGTACTTTCTGTGCGAGCAGAGGAAGGGGGATTCAGATTTCTTTTATAGGGGTAAGATCGGTGTCCACTCACCTTGCTAAAATAACTTTCTGAGCAGCTTCTTTTTGACGTCGGATATGGGTGCGGCCCGTTTGGGCATTCGGCGGTCCTCTGCGATGATCTCCTGAATCCGCTGGTGTAGAACAGGCCTAGAGGGAGTCTTGATTGGACTCAGTAACGGAATCTGGTGGCACTGTATCTCTTTGAGAATTTTACTGAACTGCACTTGTTTGCGGGTTCGGGCCTAAGGGGCCGAAAGCTGTTTATATTGAGCGCTGAGCTCAGGCAGGGTAGGCTCGGGGCCTGGTAGCTTCCGAAGCTCCGGAATTAAACCAACAGGGTGTGCATCTTTTGCGGCGACTAATTGTTGTCTCGCCTTAGCGGCTTGCTGTCGAGGGCTTAATATCTCCTCCTGAGGTGTGCGGGTCTCCAACTCAGACATTTAATTTAAAATGAAAGAATAAAGTTACGTTTCACTGGTTATATTATTGACTCGTTCAAAGTTTCACAAGTTCACAAAACACTTTACAAACTCTTCCTGATCTCAATTCTTCGAACACACTTATTTACAGAATTTACAACTGACTTTACACGTCTCTCACAATTTTATCTAGACTACGCCACTGAAATATTACACTACTGATTAGCACTGGCACTCTGCCACGTGGGTCTACTGATTAGCACTGGCACTCTGCCACGTGGGTCAACTGTTTCGCGGGAGCCTCCGACTACTGACTTCCGCTTTCCGGCGGATACTGCGGGCGTGCCTCGTGGTGGCCGATAGAGCTACGCAAGTGGGTGCGTTCCCAAAGCTACAGCGCGCTAGAGTGATCGACTCTCTACGTCGTCTCCAGACACTCGGGAGGTAGAGCAGGTTTGGGTAGGAGGGCTTAGGTGGCAGGCTACCGCCACAACCCGTTAAGGAAGGAGCGAGGGCTTAGGTGGCAGGTTACCGCCACAACCCCGGATAGGTGGTTAGTTGAGGGTAAGATGGTAGGAGGGCTTAGGTGGCAGGCTACCGCCACAACCTGTAAGGTAAGGGGAGAGTGCCTAGAGAACTCTGTAGGAGCCGAGCCCTAGGAAACAATGATTTCTGGATGGCGAGAGGTGCCTTATATACCCGTCCGAGGGGGTGGAAGTCCCGTTAGGCAGGTGGGTTCAAAATGGCCGCTCGGCCGCTGGAGCTGTCAGCTCTGCAAGGTTACCAATGCAAGAAAACATAATTTTGCTCGCCTCATGAACAAAACATACTAGTATAATCTTATTACGTGTTGCCGTTTAAACTCATTCTAAACAACAACCATACATTTTAGACATTTTAAATAATATTATTTACATCAAGTATTTATCCCGTGCATAATTTATCTTATTTCACCAAAGTCCGTGCACGTGGTTTTTGGCATCATGGCCGTGACTGTAAACAAATAAATATTACGTGAAATATTTTGCAGGTACGCGAGTCCTTCTTTACACACACAAATTATCACAACAAAATAGTATTTGAGTTATAACAAGTGCAAATAGCGTAATATTATGTACATACTCAAAAATCGGCAACACGTGGTTGCGTTTTAGGCCTAACCTACAAATACAACACGGGTCAACTTAGAAAGGGAGGCGAGCTTTAGTATGGATATTATTAAGGACGCAGTGGCGATGCGTCAAGCTACTATGTACTATTTAAAAGGACCTTAACCCCCCCCCCAGACACAGACTTAGTGCATATTTGGCAATACTGTGCAGAAATTTTAGTAGGCATTATTTTATAATCTGTGAGAAAAGTGACATATCAATAATGCAACTTCTACCATTTCTAAATATGTACTTGAGATACAAACAAATTAAAACATTTCTAGACATATACACAGTTATATAAATCAAAGTCATAAATTCCACATAGCTTTGTTTACTTACCTGTACTCCTAGAGATCTGGTGCAATAACAACAATTACAGTAAAAGTTTCTCTACATTACTTCCGATTTATTAGTTATTCTGTGATGTTGATCTTCAAATCGTTATATTTAATATTTCTAAATATTCAATTAAAATACAACTAATTACAGTGTCTCAAGCAATACATGTTGTTACATAAATTTGTGCCTCAGATCAACATGGCTTTGTTTATACTCCTGTACAGCCCCAAGAACTGGTAAAATAACGACAATGAAAAAGCATTCCTATGACATTTCTGACAGCATTATTTACTATATAATATATATTATATATATAATATATATTATATATTATATATAATATATAATATATAATATATAATATATATTATATATAATATATATTATATATATAATATATATTATATATATATATATATAATATTTTGACAGCATTATTTACTATATAATATATATAATACTATATAATACTATATAACATTATTTACATTATTTACTACCCATCATGAAAGGTTCTAACAGAAACAGTTTGGAATTTGTAATAATGTTGTGTTCCAACATAGTGGATAGTATGTATCCATAACAACAAAATCAACAGTTTCACAATTTGTCTACAAGTCAAAATCAGAGCACGAAAAATATTAACTGGAAATAAATATCTACCTTACTTGCAATCCCTCTCAAGCTGAACAGAAATAAAATTAACAATGTTGCCAACTGTATTAGAACTCTTAAAGTAAGGCAGCAAAAAAAAAAAAAAAAAAATCACCAGTTGCCACACGTCAATAACATGACATCCGGACAAGTGGCAACTTCAACGTCAAATCTTTAAGACAACAAAAATGCAGCGGGTCGTAGTAACAACAGTACTAAAACCAGGAAAGAGGGACAAACAAAAGCCGAAAAGAAGTGGTCAGACAACCAAAGAACTGAGAGTAGCAGCCCAAATGCTTGGGTATGTACCCAGTGCACTGCAGGATCTGAAAGCCATGATAGATGGTGCACGGATGGTAGAAGACTTTGTGCTGAATGAGCAACACCGTAGGACAAGAAAGCATGAGCAAATATACAGAAAGAGGAGAAAACTAAGACCGCTCTTCAACCTGTCCGAAGAACTGTCGCTCCAACAGATGCAGCACATTGCACAACAGTTGGGCTACGTCCCTTCCACCATTAGGGATTTGAAATCTATGGTGGAGGGGGCATGGAAGATGGCAGAAATAATCAGAGGCCAGGACAGAACATGGCCTTTTTTCTCAGTGTAAACTAAAAAGGAAACAATAATTTGTGGTGAGGGAGATTTGCACATTAAAAATACAAGTTCTGTTAAACTTTCAAGGTGTTGAATACCGTACTTCAAACCCTTTTCTATGACTATGACTGACGTAACAAGCAAAACCAATTTCCACTTTACCTCACTGAGCTTTGTTTCAAACATACTGTATTAACATGGAACAGTACAGGTGGTTCGACATTTGTATTATTTTCTTAATGCGTGAAATAGAAAAGAGAATACCGTTTTAGCAATTGTAAAACATAATAATTTACAGAATATCAATGATGTCGCATCATTCGGCAATGATATTCATTAACGGTCAATCCTAATATTTTTAACTGTGTTACAATAAACCATATTGACTGCACAATATACACTCAACAAACTATGCTTCCTAGCAAAGCTAACTCTGATACACTCTGTAACACGAGAAACTAAAAGCACAGAGCGTCAGTTCAGACGATGTTTGAATATTCCATGATCTGATCGCTTCATTTTGTATTAGCTAACTAAGTCAAATTATGCAGTCACCAGGTACATAAATAATATCATTAAAAATGTACTATTAAAGTACGTGAAATACAGAGAAACTGACTTAATTTGATTTAATTTCAAAAAAGTTATATTTAAATAGGAAATGAAGTACCGTATTCGCTCATGTACCCCGCGCAACTTTTTTTTACCAAAATTTGGATTACAAAAATGGGGGTGCATAGCTTACATGGATAATTTGTATGTCAAGTCCGCTCACTACATGGGTAGGTAACTGGCATGCGCTGCGACTTTACAACAGTATGGGTGGCTAGGAACGCACGCACAAAGATATGCAGGCGGAGCAATGCTGGCGGCGCGATCGAATACCAGTCACGTGTTTAGGCGGCATTGTTCTCTGCACGTAGCAGGTGAGTGTTTTCATAGTGACTATGTACGATAGTATCGGTATCTTGGTAGTTCTTTGAGGAATCAAAATGTCAAAATGACGATAGCGTTAGTTTACAGTCAGTGAGAAGCTAAAAGTAATTAAGGAAGAAGAATAAACAGGAAATTGCGCAGTAAGTCGTAAGTATGACATCACAGCGTCGTGTATTAGAGATTGGTGCCAAATGAAAAACGCGTTGGAGGATACCGTAGCAACGTCAAAAATTCATCGCGACAAAACATTTTGGTCTACTTAGGCCGGAAAATTGGTAATTTTATTTTGTTTCACATGTTTTGTGTTGTATCACACGTTGCATACCTCATGTACTTTGCTCGTGCTTCCGTTGCTTTGTGTGGACACTTGTACGACGTAATGATGTTTGTATTACATTACTAACTTTTCATTTTGTTGGGTTTTGGACTCGTCATTTTGCATTTCGTTGTCAAGTTGCTAATTGTTTGTGCATTCGTATTAGTGCCACATGATCGAACTATTTTACTTTCGTTACCGTTCAGAGAGGTGGTAATAAATACGTGTGATATAATATTTGGAACATCATAAATTTTGATCATTCATTACAACTACAACACAGGTTTAACACGACCTAAGGCTAATTTTAGCCGCAAATTTTCTTGCCAACGATTACCTGAAGCCTACAACTTTAAGTTTGAATTTCCATTTTTTTTCACTACCCCCCCCCCCCCTCCTTAACTTGTAATTAAAAAAAAGGGTTACGCAACTTACTTGGGTGCGAGGGGTAGATGGGCAAATACTATACATTTGATAATTTGCTGCCAGCCACACAAGCAGCAAGGTACCATAATTGTTAATGTTGAACTGTATGCAATAAATCCTAGTAAGTTTCTTTGCACTTGGCCAGCAGCACATACAATAAACCAATTAAAACTTGTTAAAACACTTAATTTTTCAAGTTTAGAACAAAAAACCTGAATTTGACTACACTAGAACCACAATTGAGCAAGACCTTGATTAACAACACTAGAACATCAATTTGGTGACACTTGAACCTCTATTTCACAACATAATTTTCATTTTAAAAAGTTTGAACGTCAATACAACACTAGAACCTAAATTTGAGAACTTCAGAACCTCAACATAACAACTCTAACCTCAATTTAATTATGTATGTTCTTAACTTTAAAGGAGTAACAATTTTATTAGGTTTACGAGTATCTTTTATGTGTTAATTGACGTTGCGGGGTTATGTGACTTGGAATTATCCACGGCAGCACTCATTTTGATAAATACAGAAAATTTGTGGTCGTATGTACAACCGTTACTACCATATACTACAATGTAAATTACAGAACAATTAAGACAAACTTAAGGGTTACGTTTGTTGTACCGGGTTTTTCCTCCACTAGTTGCTCACCTAAACTGCTGCCCCTGGCGTAGTGGTCCTTTCCATTGATTGAGGCTCAACGGCGACAACCTTGTCATGGGAGATGCACTACAACAATGGAACAGTCTTCCAAGTCAACCTCTTTTAACACTGTCGGCCACCGTGTTGGAGTGTTAGTAACGAGAGAGAGAGAGAGGGAGAGGGAGAGAGGGAGAAAGGGGGAGAGGGGGAGAGGGGGAGAG
>PNEQ01085852.1:0-49802 GCA_003012365.1 Medauroidea extradentata | reverse complement strand
TTCTGTTTGTGTTTTTGTCTCGTCTCATCGTTGTGTCGCATGTCAACTTAGTTATTTTCATATTCTTGTTATTTCTTTTATTTTCTGTTTGTTCCTTGTTTTATCTGACCAGATTCCAGTTTTGGAATTTCATGTTGTGTATGTATCCTGATGACTAAAGCATACTCTGCTTATTTATGTTTTCTTGTATTATTTTTTTTAGTTTCCTTTTAACAGTCATATATTTCGCAATGGAGTATGTCCAAGTAAATAAATCCAGTCATGCACTCCCATTGCACAGTTCTTTCAAAGATCATATGTAACAACAGAATTACAGCACATCGTTAACAACAGATTGAATTTCTGGATAAGGAAAAATACGTTTTATAATAAAGAGAAATCAAAATACACCGTCACATGTTCTCCATGAACGTTGCTAGTCATTTTATTGTTTTCATGTGTATTCCTTTTTTGTTTGAAAGTTTGTGTTTTGCGTAAATTTAAGTATGTATTTTTCTAACGTACTATAAAGCATACTGTATAAAATGGTTCACTGACTGACGTATCCAGCAACAGCTTAGGTCACAGGCACGTATTAAGAAAGGAATTTTTCGAAATTCGACCTCTGAGGAGGTAAAACTGGGGTGAAATGTATTATTTTAAAAAATCGTCGTTGGTTAGAACCCAACGAGTATTTTTGTCACGATTTTCACCTCGCTGGGACTCGCATTTAAACGCATGCTAAGCAATTAAAAGATTTTTTCTATGTTATTACTCTACACAAAAAAAAAAGACATGTACTGTAATCTGTTTTCGATTAAACCTCGATACTTATTGAACCCTTGGTGGTATATAGTTGCTTTTAGCTTCAAAAAGATGTTTGCATAAACATTTTAAACGTACAAGTTCGACCTCAATAAAAAGAAAAGAAGGGAAACGTGTTTTTTCTAATGAATCCTAGATATAGTTCTAACATAACAACTGATACTCATACAAGACGAAGTTGAAATATTTTTCGAAATTAGACACCTCGGGGGTGAATAGTTGTGAAATATGATTCCGATAATGTCTCCGTATTTATCGAATAAGTAGATTTATCGAATTGCTATTTGTTTCAGGCTTAGGCCTAATGGTTCTGTAAATAGCAGAATTGTATTAACAGGGTTTTACCGAATTAAACATCAAAACTGGTTAAAGGGTGCGAAGCGATGCTAGTTAAAAAAAATATATTGATTAATTAATTAAAGTTCTGGATGCTCGGGTGTGGTAATGAATAAGACGGTAAGTTCTTTTCCCGCGTAGCCGCCGTTGCTGTCCTTTCCTGACAGACCATTATTTCACCAGTTTTGACGGTATGATTCTTAAGGATTTTACGTCTATTAATCTCCACGTCACATAAGCTGCGGCGTCGTCACAGTGAAACGTAACGTTCTTCAATATTTTCTTTTTAAATAAAACCCGTAGGCGTTCCGGCCTGCCGTACTTCGCAACTCGACGATATCTGTCCTGAACAGCGTCCCGACGCCTAAAACGACGCCCGAAGATGGCACTCCGGCCCACCTCACTCCGCGGTTCGTCGAAGCCTATCCTAGACGGCGTCCCGACGGTGGCACTAAGGCACACCATGCTTCCCAGCTCTTCGACGTCTCCCTCTTTGCTCCAAGGCGTCTCGACGCCTAACTTGATAACATCCGGTGGCAGCACACCGGTCGTCGTCTTCCGCGACTCGTCGACGTCTACACTAGACGGCGTCCCGACGGTGACACTCTGGCCCACCGTGCTTCGCGACTCTGCGACATAAACTTCAATGCTCGAAAGCGTCTTGACACCTAAACAGACGACCGACGATGGCACTCCCGCCCACCGTACTGCGCGGCTCAGCAGCGCCTAACCTTTCACAGTTACTGGACTCTCGCTTTGCTCCTGGTTGGCGCCAAAATCCTCGCCACTTGTCCTGCAGGCTTTGGTTCAGTTGGGGCAATCAGGAGCAAGCAACCGACTGGTGGCCCCGCCTCTCTAGGATAGCAACTTCTTGCTAGAGTAGCATTTATTGAACAATTAATTCATCTCTTTCGGCTATGTACAGACTATTTCAGTAGATGTTTTTCTCAATTCTTAAAATTCTTTACATCATAATTAATTTACTATTTTATATTCACATTTCAACAGGATGGATTTCGTTCCCTCTCGTCCAACAAAAAAGGGGGTGGGGGGTAACTCGAGCGTGGGTGGAGGCGAGAGGCCCAGACGCTTGCAATGCGCCTGCTCTCTAGTGTCTTCGAAGACACAATAACTACATTTCTGCTTTTATATATAAAAAAAGCTGGTAAAATGTTGAAGACTTGATAAAAGCTATTTTATCGCCGTCGTGATATGATGGCGAGAAGAAAGAGTGGCAGCAAGACATAGTTATGAGTAAATATGGAATTTATGACGGTTGAGTAACACTTATTGATATTAAATATAATTATTTCCGGTGGCGACCATACGGCGTGTCACGAGGGGTAACATGTGGCTATGATGTTTATCAAACCATATTGAGGTGCTACTTGCTGTAGAATGATGTTTACCTAATTGTTTATAAAGTTATGTACGTTTATTTTCTTGGTAAAATAAATCAATTACCATAGAGAAAACTGCGGCTATACTTGTTTTATTTAATAATTTGCCAAAAAGCAAGTATAGCCTGATGGACATCGAGAAATAATTGATATGGAGTTACATTTTGCAACTCTACCGATACAAAATACTTTTTATTACAGTGCCGGACACATCTATGTCTTAGCACGGCAAAGAATGGAAATCATCCACTTAATGACAAATGATTGAAACTAAGTTGTACAAACAAATATTTGCACTGCGAAGAGATGTAAAACAAAGAGGTTAAAAAGGCTAATATCCAACATTTGCTACTATAACGCTAGTAAGACAATGTTTCCAGTAGGTCAGATAGTGTGTATGGTATTGTTATTTAAGGTATTTGCCGATACGCCAAGCCGTAAATTTTATTTGCTAGAGGACTTGTATACATTATTAATTATTTAAATTTAATGAAAAATCCGTACATAACCTGAAAGAAATATTACACTTGGCCAAATTCGCGAGTGGACAGCTAATAAAATATATATTGTGCCAATAATTGTGTTCAATAATTTGACTCAAGAAACGTATGTAATTTTATTACTTAACACTCCATTTTGTAATACACACTAGTTAAAATTTGAAAACTGAAACTAAAAAGAAGGGAAT
Organism: Medauroidea extradentata; assembly: GCA_003012365.1. Taxonomy (NCBI): domain Eukaryota; kingdom Metazoa; phylum Arthropoda; class Insecta; order Phasmatodea; family Phasmatidae; genus Medauroidea; species Medauroidea extradentata. The sequence goes on along the minus strand of PNEQ01085852.1, from coordinate 46,574 downwards.
TCTGTTATTTTTATTAAATAAAAATATATAATTGCTATAGCATTGTTTGCTTAATCGGCGCCGTCTCAAACTTATACACTCAAACACATGTAGCAAGAACATAGGGATTTACTTCTGTGATTCCAGAGGTATAAATTGCATCAGGATGCTTTTGGTGAAAGAGTTTAATAAATCCCCAACAGTTAAGTTAAAATAGTTTTTTTATGATCAGGAACGAGGTAATTAAAGTTGAGCTATAAATATAATTTAAAAGTTACTTTTTAATATAAACAACAACTGTTGCTACTTATTTAACCTGCAATATAAATGTTACACGCCGTCATTTAATAATTGGATGTACAATTTACGGTGTTTAACTGAACAGCATCTTCGGTTATTTTACGTTTATGATACATGCTAAAATACTATATTGCACTTCTTTAATATTCTGAGTTGCAATAAGCGCTTATATACGTTCGCAAAAGTTGCGTAGCGCCCGTGTATAGAAGTTGTAGATACACCTTCTAGCAGAAAAGTTTGGCTGCAGCAACTTGAATATAGATGGTTCGGGATAAAGTGAGCACTCAAAAAAGTCCTGCTGAAGTTCTATTTTCAGCTAATTTATATCTTTCCGCGCGTAACGGCTAACGACGAGACATGTCTAACCTCTTTAGATACGTCACTTAATGTTTGTGCGTTTAAGATAAATTGTGCAGTCACTATCTATGAGTCGATATAGTGTAATAAATAAAGGCTATTAATTATATAAAATACCAATTTGTCTATTTCGGTTGATTTTGTTTCTGTATTGTTGAATTTAAATGGGGAAACTCACGTGACTATATTGTGTAATTTCGCTGCCAACCATACAACTAGTAGTAAGGCAACTATAGTTAATGTTGAATTATATGCACGAACGGATGGTAATATTTTTCAAAGGTGAAATTTTTAGTGCTCACTTTATCCCGAATGGCCTATACTACAAATAGGCGCAAGAACGACTAGTTGCGAGTTAGGTACAGAAGTTGCAAAATGTGTCGTGCAAACAAAGCAAGTTCATACTGTTCTAATTTAACTTTTACGGCCTCTCGGTTATGGCAGGGATTGCGGTTTCCCCATGCCAAAACAGTCTTAATTATTTCCCCGATGTAATGGCATTTCAAGCGGCTCGGTGTTGCGTTGCTCCGCCGGTCGTTTACACTTTTGTGTTTACAAAACTCCCCTGGCCGCATTCTTCTATTACCGAGGCGCTGTCGGGCTGGGAAATCATAACAATACGCATTTCCATAGCAGTTATTTTGCAAGTAACTGTTCAGCAGAATTTTTCCCACCAAAAACAGTACCCAATCTTCAAAACACTTGTGTGTTTCACCATGTATCTAACTGTTCTCAGAACGTGTTTTGGTTAAACATTCGTTTCAGTTCTGAGGCACAGAATGTCTGTTAAATGACTGTTGTAAGAAATTATGTTCACACAAAATGCTTTCGCCAGTGATTTTACGAGAAATTATGTTCACACAAAATGCTTTCGCCAGTGATTTTACGAACAGTGAATTGTTATTTTGTGCGTTATTTTTTAATGCATTAACATTACACTCAGATATTTTTTCCTAACTTAACAATAAATGAGGAAGTAGGAACTGTTACGTAAAATATGTACCCTAACTAAGACGTATGTGGAAATATAGTTAAAGCTGCAAAATTGTAACATTCAGGACTATCTTTACATATCACTATCCCACATGACTTATGTGTGCTGTGGACACGATATGTCGTTATTGTGAATAAGTTGTGTGTCATGTACGGACACTCAAATATGTTGCACGCAATCTTGTACGTGTACGACGTGAGAAGTAGGTTTGAGTTTTTATTCTGTACGGCCATACAAATGGAGTTTGATACGGGGTTACAGCAAGCAGTCATTATTTTAATAATAAACTTTGAATATGTGAGTTAAGGCATAATAATGCGACGGAAGTAATCGATTGTCGTACATTGATCTCCTTACGATAATTTATTAATTTTTAGTAATAATTGCCTCATGAAACTTTACAACCTGGGGGGATGTATACTGGGAAAAGCGAAGGGAACAGGCATGCCAATTTTTGAAGAGACATAATTCCAGCGAATTACCATCAACCTTGGTTATATAAAGGGCGCGGTCTACCGCAATTTTCATCGTCATTATTTTATTTTGTATTTGTACCACGTATTTTTTTCTTATTTTTTACACAAAATGTGACTAAATTTGGCTCTTATGAAATTTTTTTATCTCTCGTAGTTTTCGCGTAATGTCTTGTTAAAGTCATATTTTGCATGTTTCCGTTTTAACGACCACACTAAAACCAACTGATATACCAAACTGAAAAAAAAAAATCACAGTGGATAAAGACATTGCAGGCTACAATGACATGCTCATAAAATTAAAGAATAGAAATCATTTGAATTTAAAAAAATGCTGAAACGGAAAATAAACATTTTAAAAATTAAATATAAACACAAAAAAATTTTATTCTTTAATTTTATGAGTATGCCATTGTAGCCTGCAATGTCTTTATCCACTGTGATTTTTTTTTTCAGTTTGGTATATCAGTTGGTTTTAGTGTGGTCGTTAAAACTGAAACATGCAAAATATGACTTTAACAAGCCATAACGCGAAAACTATGAGAGATAAAAAATTTTATAAGAGCCAAATTTAGTCACATATTGTGTCTAAAATAAGAAAAAAATGTATGTGGTACAAATAAAAAATAAAATAATGATAATGAAAACAGCGGTGACCGCGCCTTAAGTAACGTAGACAACATTAAACGACTTTCTTCAATGCTAGTTAATTGTACACAATTGTCATTGTCATCGTAAGTAAATTAGTACGAAACACTACTCTTCTTGCATACCTTCTTGCGTTCTCATTCTTGCATGGCTTAATAGTTAGTTATCACCGTTACTAAGGATTAGATTACAGTGCATAAATGCCATGGTTAGTAGATGTTTGTTGGAATTGGAAATGCGTCTGTTTGAAAATGTTCGTAGTTGCTATATTTTGAAGTCATCGTTGTCAAAAATGTAGCACAGATTTTTATCTTGCCTGGCAATTAGTGTAGGCTTCTATAAATCTAAATAAACAAATGAGTGAAATGTTTATAACTTAAACTTCACGTGGATGTCTCTTACCGATTGAAGTCTCTGTATAGTTAACAGAAAACCTGTTACCAGTCATGTGAAATTTACTGGAAATAAGTAAAAATCAATCACTGCGAAATGAGAGAATTTCTGTTGCTGAAACAATTAGTACATTTTCACTTATTTCAGTTGCTCATTTTTAACCGAAACGACTAGAGTTTTACCGACGTGGTTAATTTCTCCGCGTTTAAAGTTTAGAGGGTGGGATACGGTACATTAATATTTTTTATTCAGCTCACAGAAATTTCGGACAAGTACGCCGAATACAGGCCAGTTTAGCCTCCGAAGCCGTACGCCTCTTCAAGGCGTAGACAACATCCATTGTGGTGACAGTGTTCCTCCTGCCATTCTCGGTGTAGGTGACTGCATCACGAATGACGTTTTCAAGGAATAATTTGAGCACGCCTCGTTTCTCCTCGTAGATGATGCTAGAGTTGCACTTCACTCCGCCACGCCTGGCCAGCCTTAGGATACCAGGCTTGGTGATATCCTGGATGTTGTCACGCAGCACCTTCCTGTGACGCTTGGCGCCACATTTTCCCAGGCCCTTGCCGCCCTTTCCACGTCCAATCATGTCTGTCGGTGCTAAATTTTATTTACCGATTTTCTGCAAATAAAGATTGTTTTAAAATGTTGTTGGCAAGTGTGGTAATGTTGAGGCATAGAAGATATTTGGGATGAATTTTGGAAATCACTATAGTGTTATATGTTCATCTTACATTGGACTTGTAATCATTCTTGAAAGTTAACTTATAATTCCCTTGCAATGATTCTGCATAACAAATTAATGAAAGACTCCATTATTATTTATGTAAAGCAGTTTATCAAGTCTTGTCAAAGAGAAATTTTTGATAATACGGCTTGAACAAATGTTACAGCTTGAAAACAAAAAATACAAGGAAATTATTTAACACTTACCCTTAAGGACGCACTTGACGGAAATATTTTATTGTTTTGAAATGTTTAATATTCTTACGAGATATGGTTCGTTTTGTTGAACTGAACATTTTTCAATTTGTCGTGTTTTTTTTATAATGACTTGTTAAAGTAAAATTTTGCGTAAAATGGTTTTTATGCATTAAAGGAAAGCCAACTGACTTACAGAACTGAAAACCTTCACTCAGAATAACAAAGAAGTAGGTTACAAGATATATGATACATAACGTATATCTTCTTGTATTTAAAAAAAAATTAGAATTTTTTTAAAACACAATTTTTATTTTATTTTATATAGGAGACTTTGTAGCCTATAACTTCTTTATTCAGTATGAATTTTTTTCAGTTGGGTAAATCAGTTGGTTTTCCTTTAAATCATGAAACCGTTTTATGCAAATTTGGACTTGACACACCGTTATAAGAAAGCCATGAAAACTTAACAAATTTTCATTTCTATAAAAAAAAGTGTCAGTGTATATCTACATAACAAACCATACATTGTACAAACATAAAAATGTTTAAAACAATAAAACATTTCCGGAAGCACGATGTCGTCACAGTTAAGTCACCATACAAATGTTAAATTATTAATCGACCTTTCTCGCAGTTCTACCATATTGTTTCACGTATCATTCACAAGAGCAAACATGTAACCCGGTACAACTCCTGAGCCCCTGGGCGTTAGAGCGTATCAGACATTAATTCATGGTGCGTTATTGATCAGTGGAGCGACATCGGTAATATATTCGGTCTATGTGACAGCGCAGGACATGATCAGTTTCAAAGCTGGTTCCAGCAACGAAACAATCTGTGTGAGAAACCTGACAGTGTGTGCAAATTAAATATATGCGAGATCATCCCTAGCTCGCAAAACGAAACTGATAATAAAGTAAATATATGTTATAGAAAAAGTTTTACGAAAAACTATACAAAGAAAATAAAGCAACGATAGTAATAGTTTATGTAATTAGATCCGTAGAGCTTAAGGGTTATGCCTACCTAGCTTACAAACCACGGAGTTCAAATTGTGCTTGTAATGCTACAATAAACTGACACTCATTGCTTCAATTTGAAGAATAATGCTTTGAAAAAGAAGAGTTCTGTGTAAAATACGTTAAGAAATATTGCGATGGAAAGGATTTTTAAAAATGCACTTATGTATCCTTTTAGTTAAATGTGAATGGTAAAATTACATCTTATACTAGCGATGGACGGCATATACTCGTAGCGAGCTATATTCACTCGACTTGTAGGACCTCTTTCTACAGCAAATTAGTGGTTTGCCATCAAGTGTTATGATAACCAAGCTGCTAGGGGTGTAGTACCATAAATACAATGGATTTATTCACGTCGTCTCACTAGCCAATCATGAAAAACATAAGTAGACTACTAACAGATTTATGGAAGTCAAGGTGTGTTTATTATTTAAGTTATTGTCTCAGAAAACCAAACAGAGGAAAAATTACTTTCGATAAATGCGAAAGGGAATCGGATGGTATAAAGAGTGAACTTGGCCTGATAACTGATTTACTAAGTATTTACATAAGAATAGTTGAAAAACACAAAAGTACAGCGATATTTCAACGATAGCGTATAAATACATATATAATGCCATATAGAATTATAGTGGTTCAATTTAGCAAAAATCTTAATAATATTGACGAATTTCTTATGAGTGTCACATACCTTAAATACGGTAGCATATAAAACCCACAAGACTTGCTGAAGATTCATAAAAAACACATTCGCGTATTTCCATTGCTTTCCTCGCTTTAATTGAAGAATTCTGATGATATGTTTTCTAGCATTTAAGCAAGCACAATTCTTTATGAAAAAATTACATTTACGCACGCATCACTCTGGAGCAAAGAGCACGCCATGTAAGAATAATGAAACAAAATTTCACCACCAAAGGGATCGAGTATAAAAAATTAAAATCGTACCTATAATATTTAAACAATCAACTGAAGAATGTAAAGACGATAGCCCTTTCGCGTAGAGCTATATAGACAATTAATCAAAAACACATTCCACCCTTTTTTCGCTTCTTCAGGGGTCGTATTTCGAGTCTACGTCATCAAAATGTTACGTTTTATCTTAAAGGGTTTGTAATGTGCTTAGATATGTCAGTATGTGAATGTTCTCATTTTATAAAAAGATGTTAATCTTAAAAAAAAAAAAAAAAAAAAAAAAAGACTGACCAAATTTTCTCACAGCCAATATTCTTCTCCAGAATTTTTTTCACGCAGAATAAGTTTCGTAAGGAGAGTTGCGTTTAACACAAGACTTTTTAATTGATTCATCGAGAAGTAAATAATTTTAACGATTATGTCATTTTAAATTCCGTGGCTGCAAACATTGTAGACAAACCTCTTAGCGCCTCGTTGACCACGACATCAGTTAAAATTCAACCTGTGGCTCAGAAAGACAAGGACAGTTAAAGTAGTGGTCATTGTTTGCGTTAAAGAAACCACCTCAGCATTCGCATATTGATTTACAAGAAGATGAAATATCGAAATCAAAATCGTCCATACATGGAACTGTAACTCGGTAGAAGAGTCAAATTTGTGGCCACTGCATTACCTCACTCAATCAACATGTTGAAACAAAGCAAGGACGATTAGCCGAAACATAGAAGCGTTACTTCATACACCACGTTTTTTAAGTTGATACGTTGACACAAGTTTTTTGGCGTTTATGGCTTGTCAGCTCTTTGACTAACATATTAACAATTCAATTTATTTGGAATATTTTATTACTTTTTTGGTTTAATGTTACGGTGTGTCAAATATTTTCTTTTATGTTTTGCATCCTTGTACTTAAGTTTCATACTGTCGAAACTTTATTCCTGCTTCGGCAGTATGGAATGTAGTTTTTTGCCAAGTAAACTGTATTTATTTGTTTTATTGTTATTTTATGACTTTTTATTGTATTTAACGTGGGAATGGTTATATTTTCTTAGTATTAATATGTACGAGTTTATTTATTTATTAATTTTTGGTTAAATAATATGTCTGTTTTTGACCGTTGAAATGCCATAGGCTTTTGTATTATTTTATGTTTCGTAATAATAATTATTAGATGTTTAGATAACATAAAATTACGCGGGGATTAAAGCTAATAAATTGCAAATTAAAATACGCATTTTATAACTATTGCACTGACTAAAATTTCTGTAAATATTATTCATGAAAAAATTTGTGTAACATACATTTAAGTGGTACACACTTTATTGTTGCTGGAAATAAATAAATAAATAAATAAATAAATAAATATATATATATAAAAGAATACCTAAACATGACTTAGCTACTTATCTCTTTTGAGCTGCTGATCAATAAGCCCCAGTAATCTCGTTTCTACCTATACACCACCACAATGCAAGTAGTTTAGTTGTTTCTCACTGTTTTGTGAGAAGAACCGCGTTATACATCCGATCAAAACTGCACGTTTGTAGTGTACCGTCTCTTTATTGACTTCGTAACGATCACGGAGAAGGTTGTGTTTAATACTGCATGTACAAAATGGTCTGCAGTCACCAGCCATTAAAAGACGACGTGCTGTTGGGTCGTTAAAAATTTTCAAATATCCATGCTCAATACGTACAACGAACAAATGGGTCTTAATTTGCACCTAGATTGCACATAAACTAGTCGATTGTTGCGATGTTCTTTAATGTTTTCTGTGACATTAATATAGTTTGTACCGTTATTGATACATCCCATTCATCGTCAACAACCTTAAAATTAAAAGAAATTAAACAATTTTACGAAAACTAATTCCAGGCTTCCTCTCCTACGCTATTAATGAATTGAATGAAAAATAAATATAATTTTCTCTAGTGTTGTTATTTTCACTTTCTGCAGTATTTTAATAGAATATGGATTTGTTAATTATAAAAGAACAGAACTGACTGGCAATGAATTCTGACACGAAGGACAAGAATATGGTACATTTTTGCTTGTATGTCTTTTGCAGCTAGTTTTACGAATAAGTCATCATTTGATTCACACATCTACGTCTTCAATTTTCTACTCCCTAGTTTGTCGGGGCAGTGGCACGATAGCACAGTTGTTTTCTGGAGGACCAAGCTTCAATTTCTGCTCCTGCTGCCTTAATTTCGGTCATTACTTAGTTTTCTGGAATAATTCAAGTTGGATGCTGTTATGGTTGGTTAGTATAGGTCATGGTCGATTCTTCTACATTTTTCTGTCTTTCTAAACTTTTGATACACTCTATGATGACTTAGCTTTCGAAGACTGGTTTGGGAAAACTTTCTATTTCCTTATTTTGTTTAGTAAGATGTTTCCAATGCTTTTGAATATTATTTAGGTTTTGTTATAGTTATGACAATGAGTACCTAACGTGTTATGGAGAAAAATTGCGTCTTAGGAAAGAGAAATTTTATTCACACCCTCTGTAAGAAATGTACTGCTCTCCATCATCCGCACGAGGTTTACCTAGTGTGTATATAGAGTCTTCATGACGTGTTGAAAGATCGTTTCAATGTCCCGCTCCCTTCTCTGTCAGCATGATCGTGTGGAATTGTGTTCCATGGACGTTATGGTACAGTTTGGCAAGTTGGCACATGTTTTACAGGCCGGCCTAGATGGCTCTCAATTAAGACCCCACAGTGCCGTGTGAAGGTCAAGTCGGGTCATTATGCTTATGAAACTCGAATGTTTCGGACGTCTCGTAGAGCACAGAGGGTCATTTGTATTCCTCGATGGTGGGCATCGTCCTGCTCGAATAAACATTTCTCTCGCCTTATACAGGTGACATTTTAAATTATTGCGAAATGCCGTACACATCATCAGTTTTTTTTTTCTGTACAAACTCTTTGGCTACGAATACTGTAGAAAATGATTACAGGCTTTGGTCATACGTGTTGAACTGTTCCGCCACCTTGATCGCACGTTATGTGTCACTAGTCTGGTCATTGCCGATCACATAAACTACCTCAAGTGCCTTCTTGGTATTATTTTTTTAAGCAATGATCGTAGAACTTCGACTTTCTGTAACTGGTCATTGGGCGACGTGGTATAGTCATGGAACCCTCGACTACTAGGTCTCTATTTGAGGATCCAGGTTCGACTCCCGGGCCGGTCATTCTGAATTCGGGTTTTTCGGGATTTTGAAAGCATTGAAGACTGTTTTGCTTAATGATTCAATAATACAGTCCATTATTGTTTTATTTCGTGTTACTAATTGTTTGAACTTCAGGAATTGTCTCGAATAACCTCTCTGTTGACGAGATGGTTCAGGTCTATATAATTGATTTTTCAAATACTCAGTTTTGCACGCGTTTTTTTGTAGGCGACTAATGAATGTAGCCCAGCTGAGTTGCACCTGTTATCTTAGCTCGTCTTCGGGCTAGCCATCGAGGATTATCCCAGGCATCGTCGCTGATATGGCCGTGCATGTAATACAATTTATACGGTTTCGGTGCTAAGAGATGTGATTATCTATAAGTGTTTTAATGAAGTTCCTCTACAATAGCATAGGCACAAAACAGTGTGCTTCTTCCTCAGACTAAAGGCGTTGACATAGAAGCTCTGCTTAGCACTGCTCGTTTAACGTGTTGCACTAGTTTCTCGTGTTAACACTTGGCCTAACATAAAATAACTGTATGGCCTTGCACTAATTATGTTAATTGAAAAAGGGTGTACTTTGCGCTAATACAGTACAGCCTTTACACCATTCCAAAATAGATTATACTATATTTTCAAAATCACCTAACTCATACTTGCCTTACTTATTTTAGTTATACTTTATAAACTCGTATTTTACATAACCATGAGAAATGCCATGTTGGTAAACTTAATTCGCTATTTCAAGTGGTATTTGGGGCAGCTAATTTACCTTTTCCGTAAACCATTAAGTTTAAATTCGGTGTTACCGAGCGAGGTGACACGTTGGACTCGCATTCGGGAGGACAGGTTCGATACCCGGCCCCTGCTATCCTGATCTCGGTTTTCCATGGTTTCCCGAAGTCGCTCCAGGCGAATGCTACCATTACCGACTTCTCTCTGTATGTTACCATCTCTAATGACCTCGCTAAATCTTAGAACACTCAGACAGAGATCGTCTCAAACTCTTGGTTACCAAATCGTGCCTCGTGGATGTTGTCACACAGGTGGTAGAGCTCAAAATATCATCTGTCTGGCCTTCTGACCATTTGAGCGTGACGTCAGAAACGGTCGTCTCATTTTCTCCGGCCCATTTCAACTTACGAGCTGTGCCAGCTGCCGTCTGTCATCTCTGTGTTTGGAGATACGGTTGCGGGAGAGCATGTTCCGTAATTTAAACCAGTGCGAGGTGATGGCTTGCATGGTTGGGTGGAGATGTTCGTGTTCTGACAATTCCTGAGTTGACTAGTCGCTTTTCTGCATGATGCTATTCGTATGGTACGGTCTGTGATTTCACAAGCTACTTGGCTCAGGCTTCTCCAACTAGACCGATAACAAGTTTTTCCTTATTCTTACAATATCTTTCCTGCTCATGAATCTGTCAAATCAGTTAACATTTGGTTGAAATTCACCAAGAATAAGTGGAAATCTTTTTTAAACCAGTATCAATTAGTCAGTGAAACAATCAGCGTAGATTTACTAATATCAATTTCTTATTTTCTTGTACCGAAAGTAATGAAGTTTAACTTAAGTAATTCATCTCTCACTGTTCCAAGTTGAGTGTGCAAGTGTAAATATCAATATTATGACATAATGTGTATTTACGAAGGTTTATACTACTATAACACGACACTGAATTTATATGTTTATGTTTTATAACACTCCGCATTAATGAACGTGGGATAATCTAAATTGCGACGTATATTATAACGTAACCATGGCTTCTTATATATCTATAAATTTATCAGTGTTTGGGTTACGCGGGATAATAACACAAATCTACGTGGTCTTAAGTCGACTCATTTATTATCTGGGGAAAATAAGTTCACTAATATTCACTCACAGACATAAAATGTCGTGCAAGTAAAATTAAGCATCGTACATTATATCAAATGATTTCAAATAAACAATTAAAATCTGTGATTTCACCGAGGTTTGGATGAATCTGGACCATAGTGGTGCTACCATTCTACTAGGATGAAGCACACAGTCTGGTTGATATGTGACTCGTGGAAATTTTGTCCCCGGAGTTGATAATTGGAGTCCTCGTACCTCCTGATTCATGTATGAAATATACGTTATGCATTAAACACACATTTACTGCGTCGTTAATACAGTTTTAAATTTTCAAATTTTGTTTAAATCATTTATGTATGATATCTAATAGTAACACTACTGAAATTAATTTTATTTGATATCGGAGTTGATTTTAAGTGAAATAGTAAATGTATGTCTTTGTCGCAATATGTTCGAATAATTCTTGTACTAAAATTAATCGATTTTACTGAATTATTTAATCACACTGCAAGAATCATTTAAATTATATATTGGTATAAATTGACTAATAGAAAATAATTTACGACATTAAACCCAACAGCGCAGAATTTAAGAAGGACATATTGTATTTATTATTCTATAATATAAAAATGAATCGCAAAATGTGTTGGTAAGCGCATAACTCAACAACGCTTGGACCAATTTGGCCAATTCTTTTTTTTTTTAAATGTTCGTTGAAGTTCAAAGATTCGAATAATTGCCGGAAAAAAACCCTAAAAACAGTAGAGTCAATATGAGCTTTATTGCTATTGTTGTTTAAACAATGTAGGTATGTTCCTGTGATCGAGGCCTTAAGCATTCACTCAGGTATTGTATAAAGTTTGGGGTGTGGAAGGGGTGGGGTTACGGGTTCGTATCCCGTGCGCGCTCTTTAAACTGTTATTGAGTACGCTAGCTGTTAAGGCCATGCCCGGTAGTTTTTTTCACGTTGGTGCAAAAAACTCAAAAAGTTTTCAACCAAATGGGTTGAAAAAAATTGAGAGTGTGTGAAGTCATACTATGCACAATTATATGTAGGCTTTTAAAAAAATGAGTCGTTTGCCAGTAAAAAAAAATATTTTGTGCCATTTTGGCTCATTTTCATTCTAAAATATGTGATACTTTGGGTGCAAGAATCTAAAAATCCATTGTGTTCATTGCAACGGAAAAATTCAGATAGAAACTTTGATGTATTAGTGACAAAACAATGTAGCGATTTTGTGATAAAGATATTAGTTCATTTTGGAAAAATTATTTTCGAAATCACTGCAAAACGACCAGGCATGGCCTTAAATGCCGGGCAGCTGTTTTGCGGTGGAAGCCGTAGCCGGGCAGCTGTTTTATAGAGAAATAAAGATGAATTAAAAAAAGTACGCTTAGCGCAGTGGACTGGACAAATCTGTTTGTATTTGATGTTTTAAAGATAAACAGTGAATATAGTATAATATAGAATATAGTATCACCATCAATTAACACGTAACTAAAAGTTAGTTACTCTTTTCTATATTACACGCGGGCGAAGCCGCAACGGGACAGCTAGTAATTAATATATGTCAATCAACCAAATTGACAAAACATGTAATAATGTAGAATTGATCTTTAAAACAGCACTGTACAGAAGATTCACTCACTCGACCAGCCAGAGTTCGAGTAGCGTGTTGGCGAGGACTAGGCGTTTACACTTTCTTCCCTGCCCATCCTTGTTCCAATATAGCTACGAGATGAAGAGATTTAGTGCGGAAAACAATCGGCTACGTGTTCTTTTTTCCTTAGTAATAAAGAGCTCTAAATCTGAGACTTGGCTCGGGGCAGAAAACCCTGTCAGCCAATGTTGTTTGTACAAATGTATTATTGGAACGGGTCATAACTAATTACGTAAGATAAAAGTACCAAGATTCTTCTGTTTATTAAACTATGAAATCAAACTATAGTTTTCCATTTTCCCCCGCGTACAGAATGATTAATTTGATTAGTAATATCATTTGCAGAGTATGTCAGTATACAGAATGTTACAAAAAGGTTCTGCCAAACTTTCTGGAAACATTCCACACACAAAAATAAAGAAAATATGGGATATGGATATATGTCCGGAAACGCTTAGTTACCATGGTAGAGCGCAATATATCGTTAAATGCCATAGTAAAAAAAAATATTTCGTACATACACTGTTCCAGTTACCCAATGAAAGGTTTGTTAGAATGTTCCGTGGTCCCTAAGACGCCCATCTATTGCTTCAAACATCTTCCTGTCGGGGCACCTTCGTTGTGGAAATCTGTCTCGATACAAACGTACTGCGCCACGGTACCCTGTGCTAATCCGTACATCAAATGGCCATCTGCGAACTCCGCATTTGTAAACATTGCACTGCCAGCAAAACATGTACGTGATGAACAGTAAGCTAGTGATGCAATGTGCTTAATGCTACTACTGTACAGCAATGCATGGCGTGTCAACACAAGCAATGCAGTCCAGATTATCTTTCGTCAAGTGGCCCACCTGGCGGTGAACCTGGGAAGTAAAGTACATTGGAAAGAAACACTCCATTGAGTATTTGGGACATTTTCTGTACGAAGTGTTATTTACGATGACATTTAACGACATGTAAGGAATTGAGCTCTACCATGGTAACCAAGCGTTTCCGGACATATGTCCGTATCTCATATTTTCTTTCTTTGTGTGTGTGTGTGGAATGTTTCCTGAATGTTTGGCTATTACTTTTTGTAACACCCTGTAGTTACTAGTTGGTACATTTGCCAAAGTTTATTACATTTTATGTTTTCTTTCTTTATTCCCACCTTTATTCTCCACGAAATGTTTTGAGACCCAAGTCGGTAACGTTCACCAAGTCAACTGCTGTGTTGTTTTGGGGGTATACGTACTAACTTCCGTTCGACACGTACTAATGTACTACTGGCTATAGAGTTGGAACAAATCACAACTCGAATGTGTCATTTCGACAGATGTATTTCCTGTTAGTTTCATCTTACAATGAACGAAGTGAATAATTCAAATAGAAAAATCTGTACTCCGATGACGCTTACGAGCAAACAAGTAAAAAGCATAAAATTGCTAATAGTGAATGGACTGGGTCTGTCATGAGCGTAGTTCACAATGACGACCAGACCCGTCTCAGATATTGAGCTCAATGAAGCGATGTCGACAGGCTTCTTGTGGCAAAATTTTTAACGGTGTCCATTCCTTCTTGTAATACAACGTCAGTTGTTCGTTCTCCACCGAGGATTCCTGCCTTCCAACAACAGCTCGCCGCTGTCTATTGATATCCCGGATCAGACCGAGTCGCAGTCCGAAACTCAGACAATGAAAATTAATTTAATAAAATGAATTTACAGGCTCCAGCGAAGATAGTATTGACGTAACTATAAGTTACATATGGCAGAGGCAATGGACGACTTGAAATGAGGCGGAACTTTAGTTTGGTGTGGGATACAATTCATACCTTCATGGATACCGCAACCGAACATAACCTTCATACAGGCGTTTGGCTTCACATGGCCAGGATGAGATTATGTAAGAAAAATGGATTATTTGTTTGGAATTTGCCGCTTTTTCTGGTAAACATTTATCTTACGCACTTGCGTATCTGCACACTTGTGTGCAAAATTTTTGGTTTCTGCCATTACCAACCAACAAATCAGCATGTTTGTAAACAAGCTTTGCTTCTCACAGTACTCTCCCCCTTGTGGTGTGACGTCAGAGGGCGTGTACCTCAAGTCGCCAATTAAATAAATAAGTTTCAGCTGGCACGGGTTGTGTGTGGCCACAGACAAAATAAGCATTGCAGCTGTACTTAGGAATACCAACCGTTAGAAATTTAAATGTATTTTATCTGTAGCATTGGCAAACTCAGGTCTCTGGACTTCTGGAAACATGCAGAGCTCAAACATCATCTGGAACACCATCTGCAGCTATTGTTACATCCTTTCTTCCTTCCGAAGTGTTGGGATGGACGTAGAACTCCCCGGTTCTTCGGATTCTATCCTTAGCTGAAAAAATCTGTATTCCCTTGTTCCTGGAAATGTTCCTATTCCTTTTCGAAGCAAAATGGACACCATTAGTGTGACGTCACACCTATTTTACCCCTTTAACATTCTGGAACTTCGAAAACTCCACATATAGGTCATACTGATACTTAGGTATTTATGTAAGCATGCTTGCACTATAAAATTATCTCTATACCTCTCTAGATAAATATCGAATGTTAATCTCTGACCAATTTTACGACTTTTTATTTCCGTAAAGGTAGTCTTTCGAGATATAAAACTTATAGGCGACTGTATGTGTATGTCCTGTTTTAGTGAAAATAACGACGATAACCCATCGGCTTAAACAAATTTCCATGAATAATCGGAAACACATTCAACCACTTTTAATACCAATAGGATAATATAAACTAAATATTAGTTTTAATTATTTACGTAAGCATCATTCTGAAGCAAATACCAAATACTATCTATATTTAAGGGGTTCCGATAGATATAGAAGATTTACTTAAGAAAAAGTCCGTATTTCTTATCTCTTAACCTCTTTGCCGCAACATCAATCCCATCTTAGGAATTATTTGTATGAGTTTTTCATAAATGTGAAAACAATGATGTACCTTAGTCGGACATGAGCAATATCGATGGTTATAATGGGTGACACATTATTTTTCACCCCTTTAGGGGGCATATTGAGAAATATCACTTCTTTGTGATTGCCTATTTCTTAGGGGATAAACCCCCCCCCCCCCCCCAAAAAAAGTTCACGTTTCCAGGCCAAGCGGTTTCGGCTATTCACTGATATTATAGAACAGAAAAGTGTTAACATGCTAATCAGTCAGTCAGTGTCCATTTTTATGCATATAGATAGTAATTTCTCTTGTTGGTAATGACCAGTAAACTAACATTTTGTTGATAAATTGTAAGCAAAAACAGCTGGAGATTTAAGTTGGTTACGAACCATTCATGAGGTTAGTATAATTTATCGTAAACATTTAAGGTCTATGAACCGTTTTGTATGATATACAAAAGGTCATTTTTGTAAACCAAGTAATTTTAACATTTCTTTTTGTAATGTACACACGTATTTATTTGAAGAGCAAAAGTACGCGTGCGTGGTTCACCTCAATTTTCAACGTCTTTTTTTTGTTTTTATATTTGTACCAGGTATTTTTTTCTTATTTAAGACATAAATTGTGACGAAATCTTCCTCTTAGAAAATTGATGTATCTCTCATAGTTTTCACGTAATGAGTCGTAAACGTCAGAATTTGCACTTTACGGTTTTATGTACGCCACTAAAACCAACTGTAATACCAAACCGAAAAAATTCACACTGTATAGCAATTCTGTAGGCTATGAAATGACACATATAAAAACAAAAAATAAAATGTTTTTGTATTTAATAAAACATTCTGAATTTTGAAATGAAAATTTAAAAATTTTTAATATTGTTTAAAGATACAAAAATTTTCTAAGAGGAAGATTTTGTCACAATTTATGTCTTAAATAAAATACAACAATTTTCTAAGAGGAAGATGTTGTCACAATTTATGTCTTAAATAAAAAAAATATCTGGTACAAATATAAAATAAAAAAAGACGTTGCAAACTGAGGCGAACAGCGTCCTTAAGTGCGTGTTTTGCAATTTTAGTCAAAATCATTCACTCTCATTGCAATAGCATTTGAAACATATACATATAGGCCCTACCGTTCCATATAAAAAAAAACAAATGGATGTATTTACTCTACTTATAGCAAATATCAATATTAAATAAGAATTTTAACTCTTGAAGTGGATTTTACGTCTTGTGGACTTTTGGGCTGGAATCCAAATACTTAAATCATCACGCGCAGTAAGTCTCTTACAACACTCTACAAAACACTAAGTGACTTCTGCACAGAAATAATAATGCATCGCATTTGTCTCAAATAGTTCGCCTTCCGAGACATCACGCGCAGTAAACGCACATAATTTTAAATTTTATTGAAGACACTTAGCGTTTCCCGCAAATTTCCTCGCATCACAACTTGAGATCTTGGACAACTGCCATGCTTATTCGTGGGATGCGAAGGAGTCTAAAGAGGTTACAAAAGCTATATTAAGATATACTGCAAAGATTTCATTCATCAACGCTGTTCTATTTTTCTCGAGACTGCGTAAACGTATTTTTAAAATTTTAAAACGTGTTTCATATAAATGCAATTCTTCGCTGGAAACATATTTTACGTAAATTAATTTTTCAGTCGAAAACACTTTTTTATGTACAGTCATTTGTACATTCATTTCAATTATTTGTAAGTTAGAGAAACAAACATTAAGAAAAATAAATTTTTACAATACCGCAAAGTTTTAAGTTGTATACAAACTACTCCTAATTTTTTGAAAATCTATATCTTTACCGGAAACAGGTATGTTTATTTAAAAACATCTCGCATGAAAAATTAAAACACAAGCGTATCAAGTGCGCTAAGTTTAGTTCGAAGGAGAGTATAGAAAGTTTAAAACCAAAATAAATTATTCTCCACCTCCGACAAAAGATAAATTATGTAACATTCAAATATTTAATCCACTTTATTCTCCAGCCTCCCGCTTCCACAATATTATTGTAAAGTTTTTAAAGCATGTTGAAAGGATATTTTTCTTGCGCCATTCTCAGAGTACTAAATATAATTGAAATCGAAAAATTAAAAATAATTTTCGTCATAATTCAATGGGAATAAAATACCTACTTGCTTAAGTCAAACAAAAAAAATCGAAATCGTAGTTTATATAAAAGTTTACAGAAAAGTTAAAACGAAACGCTCACTGTGTTCAGATAAAACTAAGTTAAAACAATGAAAAATGCAAAATACTGCAATTACATTAATACAAATTGTTTTTAATATTTTTGGGAGGCGTATACGTTACGGCATTAAGCGAAATATTTTTATATCAACACATATTCATAATAATGGATGGCTGCCGCAGGCGCGCATTTGTAAATCAATTTTCCTACCAATGAAAATGGCACAACTACGGTCTTAGAAAGAATGACCGTGGGTACAAACAACATTCAACATGAGCAGGGTAAAAACATATGAATGCTAGAAAAGCGTTCCAAGTCTTATTACTGTGACTATCACGTAGAAAACATATATTGAACAGATTAAAAAAAAAGTTCTACTCAACAGATACTGTTACTTTTGGCTGTTCGTTTTACTCATTGATCACCCGTCACTTCTGATGTAAAAAAATATACATTGAGGGTCATAGTGTGTTATTAAACCAAACTAATATAATATAAATACTCACTTTGTAAACTCGACGCCAGGTACAATTAACGTTGTTCTTAAAAACGTGTTGTTTAGTGATGAGAAGTTTCTGTTTCTTATGTGTACAAATTTTTTTCCTCGCTTCTACTGTATAGTTTAGTGTTTTATTTTTTAAATATAGGAATCGTTCGACTTACTGTATATGTTTAAAAATTGTTAGTCTTAATACAATAGTGATTTCTGAATTCGATAACTAGTAAACAAGGACATTACCCTGAAATGGGGGGAAAAAAGTTAATGTAGGAGATTGTAATGGGTTTGATGTTAACGCATTGCAAAAAAAAATACAGAAGTTTATGTCTGTATACCATCAAAGAGGTTGTTCCTGTGTTTATGCGTAATACCTACAGAACTGCAATACGTCAGCATCGTTTCTCAGGTTCTTCTTGATACAACGGTAAATGGCACAAACTTGCATAAAACGGTTACATCGAATAACCTATTAGGGTTGGGTTCTCTCAGTCACGTTGACCACGTTTGCTGCATTAAAAAGTTATTTATAAATGCCTTGCAGCCACTCAGCGTCCTAAGACGTACTGGACGCATTAAAACTCGCTTCAGGTTACTATTTGAACGCAACACGCTAAACATTTTAACCGTTCCACGCTAATCTCATGACTAAAAATATATGCTGCGTAGTTACTATTTTTTTTTTTTACTTTGATTGCATAAAACTCTAACAAGATTGATTTGGAAAATTTTGCGACTGTGTACAGTCGTATAATGCACAGTTGTATGCAGCCATTTTGCCAATTAATACACATTTCGCCTATCCAAAAAGAAATATTTTGATTTATGTTGGCTTGATTTCATAAACAAAATTTTTTCAGTAATAAAATCTAAAAAAGTGTGGGGTTTATTATAACAGAAATTTGGACGCAGATAAAGATATACTAGTGTCAATACAGTTATTTTTTGGGTCCGTCAAAAAAATTGACGAAATCATTTTAAAGCTACTAGGCATTACAATAAGGGCTTAGGCCCGAGTTCATAGTTTATACGTGTTTTAGGATTAGTTAATAAGCCATTATCGTCAGATCGCTCTATAACTTTGCTATAACTGATTTTAACACGCACCATGATTTTATCGAGAAAACAAATCTTTTTGCCGTTTGTTTAGAAAAATTACTTTACGTAGTAAAACTTATCCGCAACCAATTTACAGGGCATTTATATCGGCTCTCGTCTGAGTGTGTGTATATGTGTGTGTATACAAATATAAAACGCCAAACTTGGAGTTATGCCCTTACGTTAAGGGATCATCCACCTACGTGCTGATAGAGGCTGAAAAGCGACGGAGTTGTAAGGACGACCTTGCAACGCGCATCTAATGCCGCTTCGCCACAACAAGCCAAGCGTTGACTAGCGCGCACGATGTCTTTTAATACGGAACTTAAAGCGGTGACCATGTGACTATATAAGTAAGCCTTTAAGCAAAGTTCAGTGCACGCCTCAACCTGAGTTTCACATTCTTACGTCAGTACATTTCGAAGTACGTCAGTCTGAAAAAACCGTTTTTAGCTATGTCGGGCGACTTAGAAACGGTGTTATTAGTGACAATTGTGTCGTAATGACATTAATACCTTGGCCGATGTTTCTTTTTATTTTCGTACGTTGGCACAATGGACACATGTGGAATAGGTTAATAAAAAACTGTTTACAAACACACTGCGATGCATTTTAAGCGCGTGGTAAGATGTCTCCGTAACGTAACCGGGCGTATAGGTAGTATTCTATTGGCTGGTATACGTTGTTCGGGATAAAGTGAACACTAACATTTTAACCTCTGAAAAATATCACTAGCCGTAATTTCATATAGTTAAACGTTACCGATAGTTCGCTTACTGCTTGTGTGATTGGCAGCAAAATTACGTAATATAGTTCCGTGTATTTTACTATTGAAATATAACGATAAATGAAACAAAACCAACCGAAAGCGACATAATTGTATTTTATATAATTAGTAAACTTTTTAAAATCAAACTATATAGATATACCTCCGACAATACGATATATCTTCAACGCGTAAACATCAAGTGACGTGTCCGGACACGTTAGACATTTCCCGTCGTTAGCCGTTACGCGCGGTAAGATATGAATTGTCTGATATCATAACATTAGCAGGGCTTTCTTGAGTGCTCACATTATCCCGAACCGACTATAGTGACATTTTGTGAACACTGCTGTGAATATATACGACACTATGGTACAGTTCTGTGGTGGTTGTTTCCTGGGAGGGGTACAGTCACGGGGTAAAGCCGAGTGTGGCGATGCAGACGTCGTCGAGGGAGCGTCACGGCGAGCTTGTGGTCGCGTCCAGCAGCGGCCTCTGTGGCTTCGCAGACATACAACAGGTACTTCCCTTCAGGCGCGTTCTTCGCCAGGCTGCGAACCTCCTCCCTCTCTTCGCGGTCTCGTAAATGTTCTCCGGCTATTTTCAGCTGTCCCCCTCCTCCCCAAGTCACCGTGCTACCCACCCACCTACCCCATCAGCCCAAGGCCCCTCTTCCCTCTGTTTGGACTGGCAACACGAAGTGCGATTCACATCAACACTTGAGTTACGCCGCTCTGCACCAGGTGAGTAATGATGTGTTATGATGGAGAGTTTGTTTCCGTTTCGCTCCCCCAGGGAGGTTTGCTGTTCCTGTTTACTCTACGCGCGCAGCACTATCGCTGGTTTCCGCCCGACTGCTGGCGCCCAGTCATTTTTCCACGCACCTCAAGTCGACCCTCACCCCCCGGCCACTGCTATATATTTTTGTGGACAACTATGTTTCTTTTCCTTGGCATGCTGTATTCTGAGCAAATGTTGCATGCGAAACTAACCCATCAGTCCTTACATTTTACAGTACGGCGTGGCAGTATGCATATAACCAAAGGTTATGAGAGGCCATTGGTGGAAATGAGAAACAATGTTGCCAAAAAATTTTCTTGTTACTAAAATATAATCTCTGAGGGCGTAACAGCCAGACACTAGAATAAATCTACATCTTACATTCGGTGATATTTTCGCTTTGAGAGAAACTGGATGAACATAATGACAGATTTACAGTACTGTAAAGCGGGTATTCTTCGACTGCAGGGATATCTTTAACAGACACAACAATTTCTTTGGTTCCATTTAATGAAAGATTAAATAACTGTAGTTAAATATTTAAAACCTTAAGTTTGATGCATCCAGATAAAGACGGCCATTTCTTCACCAAATGGCACCAAAAACATTTGAGTCGGAAAAAGTTACCACTGCAGTAAAAATATTCCAACTTAACGGTAAAATGTAAAAAATGAAAACATAAGTAATAGAAATTGTATAAATGAACAGAGAAATGGATAAATATAAGAAGGTAAAATGTAAATTTATTCGGAGCAATATAATTTAGCTCAATTAGTTGAAGAGAATAAAATTTTACTTGTCGACACACCAGATAGGAATATTATAGGTTACTCGATATTGTTATTATTGAATTCAACCCGTTATAGTATTGTAAATTATCAAATGAGACAGAGCACTTAGGGGTTACATTAAGCATTTAACACTCTCAACATCCAAGTAACATACTCGACAGAACAGAATTCATCGTCACTTTTGGTTAGAGTGATCCACATATTCATGAGACAGTAATGGATGTTTTTTTTATTTAAGTTTGTTATTTTATGTAAGAGTATTACGCAATTAGATCTACCATGTTTTCATTCAAAAATCTTGAATGAATCGTAAAGGGAGAAATAATTCGAGGAATACAACCAAATCTCTAGTACAGTAATTTTAATTAATCACAAATGTTTAATTTCGGAGAAAACATCAAAGCCAGTCAATAAACCATTACTTAACAGAATTGGTGTAAAACATTGAAAGCGCTTGTGACTTTATTTCAATAAAGGTAATGGTGTATCGTTAAGATTTGCTAATGCCTTAATATCAGTTTATCTGGGACAGAGCTATAATAAGTAGGGACAGGAAAATGTCGGTAATTCAATGACCACTATCCTATGTATACTCAAATCCCGACTATTTGTTCACTAGCTTCTACTCTGTGGAACACCAGGCAATGAACTTATATACGGGGCTTGATTGTGCATAGGACAATGGATTCTAGCATGTAGGTCATGTCATCGAATTAGCGAAATTTTCCTGCCCCTAATCATAAGATATACTGACTCCTCAAGAAATATTTATTTGAATATATTGCTACGATTAGCTATGTGAAGTAAATTTTAAGAAATATACTAATTAAATATAACCAAAACCATTTCAGTATGCGTAGGGTCTTTTTTTCTAACTCTGGAGCACTATTTGCTTTTCTTACATAAATATATTGAACTTGTAATGATTGCATGCCTTTATCTGACACACTTTCATGTAATGTTTTTGAAATAAGATAATTTTATCAGCTTTTAAATATCTAATTTTATTCTTAAAACTGCAAAGTTTTAGAGAATTCCAAACATTAATTTATATGGAACACGAAGACAACGTAAGTAATAAATGCTACAGGAATTCTTGCTGAACTCGCAGAACACTAAATTTAATGAACACGTACTTTATAAAAGTTATTTTTACCAATGCAGTTGTTATGACCCGTCCCTGGGTCAAACACATGTTAATCAAGGACCATTGATTAAGGGTAAACCTCGGCGGCTGCGGGAGCGTCGGTTGTTGTGGCAACGACATAGTTCGACAAGGCGACGCGGCCTATAAAAGCGAGATCACCTCGAGGGAGGAGGTCACAGTCGCTGTCCAGAGAACCTGTTCCTCTCTACACGTCGTAGGGCCGAGGAGGCTTGACAGTTATGGGCAGTGTACCCGGCGCTTCCACCAGTGTTGTGACTTGAATACAAATGACTCTACCTTTAATTCAGTCACACAATAGGGATGGGATTGCAAAACTAATCTTTACTAAATGTATAACTGTCATTGTTCTTTCTTAGTGCATTAAATCACAAATGTATTACCTAATAGTGCTGAAAGCGCACCGAACATGATAATGTTGGTGACATGTGTAGAGCAAAGAATTTGGTATAAAATTGTCCAAATGCAAGCTGTAAATGAGACAACTTACGGGAAGGCCATTCTTTATAGTTGTTAGCGATTTTTTAGCCAAAAGTGTTGCAAACATTTTTTATTTGACCCCAACCAATTTTAGTACTTACTATATAGAGGCTAGTACAATTCTTTGGGAACATTAACAGTTTTCATTTGTTTTCTTATGATTCTAAGAATTTTCCACGTCTCATAGTATTGCTATTAACCAAAACGTGACTTATATTGTTTTTAGGTAAGGTATTTGGTTAAGATATCTTGTGTTTACACACATAATAACCGAATTAATTAATTAATATACTATATACTTAATTAATTTTTTTAAATCTTATTTTATTACTCTATTCTAATTCTGTCGCTTAGAGGTTGCCTTTACTTAAAAAGTCATGTCAGGACGTGTGGAAGAATATATGGAACCAAATGCCGTACAGAGTATTGTATATTGCATATTTCTAAATTATGGCAATTTTTCGATTTAAACTTGGTGACCTAATCTACATTCTGGCATCGAGTGGCGTTTTCAAGACAAGTAATTAATTATACTGATTATTGACCCATCAGTGGAAAACATTTTGTACGACCACTTCACAAAAATTACTGTGGACGGTTAGAGCAACCACAAGCATTGATTTGAAATTATTTGATACAGGTTGATCCTGAAATTCTGAAATGGTCAACAATCTGTTGACATTTACTATAAGTGGCATTAAATTTATTCCAGTTATTTTGCAACCTATATACTCTATAAATAAATAAAAAATAAATATACATATAAATATATGCTCTTTAAATCTGAAAACAAAAATGTGTATAGAATTAAATTTCTACATTGAAAGAAACGTATTGTGTGGGTGCCATACTTCTGTTAAAATAGAGACAACAGTCTAGTTAGGTTGCCGTTACTATCTTCATTGTTCCTATAACAATCTGTTCTGTAGAAGGAGTAAAGTGTATCTTTCTTTAACAGCAAATATTGTCACTTCTACAGAACACATTGTCATAGGAACAATGTAGATAGTAACGACAACTAAACTGAACTGTTGTCCCTATATTTTAACAGAAGTATGGCACTTGCAATACTTTTCTTTCAGTGTGCCCAAGTAATTTAAGTAGATATTTATATTTTTTTCAAGGATATTGGTCGAATTAGTATTATTCTGTATGCTGTGTTCCAGTATTTAACCAGACACTATCGCATAAGACGACCCATTTTCAGTGTAGCAGGACCTCAATTGCGTTATATAGAATTACTTATTGTTAGAGACCCGGGTATTTCGCGGGTTCTACGCCTGACCGGCTGGACTGCGCAGTACTGTGTATAAACTGTACTTCGCTACTTGTTCAGTGGCTGCTACTGCAGAGAGTGGTTAGTTTAACGTCTAACAAGGCAGAGCGTGAGTCAGTGCGGTGTTGTTATGTAAGCTTGCTATTGGACTGTCATACTCGAGGACTACACTTATGAATGATGGCCCGATCGCGATAGTAACTTACTTTTATAGCACTTTTAAATCTTTGATCTCTAACGAATTCGCGAAATTACCGTGTCTATTTACTGTATATTCGCCAGCCCGAGCTCTGAACGTTCATGCTTTCGTTTCGAACAGGCAGCACTTACCCGTTTTGGAAATTAATAATCGGGTAGGTCATTATATTGCTGTAAGCCCTATACAGCTGCCCCATGAACATTAGTGCAGGAGAAAGTTTTCCAAGAAATACTAATAAACGTGTCTTTGGTATCTTTAACTACAAAAAAAAATTTATAACTACGCTTTTCTATTTTAGTTTTTCTGGGTATCATGCTTAGAACAACGGTTTCGGTGCCCCTCAAATGAGTTAAAAACGGCTTATCCAGACTGCTGTCACATAAAAATATACCACCTGGAAACGTTAGAAAATACGCTTTCCGTAAATAAAATAAAGGAAGGTCAACGCTTAAAAATTCCGCAGGGAAAAGCCAACGACCGAAACACTGCACTTAGTTTTCGCGCCCCGCTCTTAAAGACGATACAGTTGTTGACGCACGAGCCAGTCTAGACCACGGCCGTAGAAGAACAGGTCTGGACACTCGCCTGGAAACTTGACTCCCTTGTTGTTTGGCTGCAGTTCACCAAGTCACCGAGAGTATTGTGCGTCTTTAGCCCTGCAATCAGGGCGGTCGGGCTCAAACTCCGTCCACTTCCCTCCCACTTTCTTCCAGTGTTTAAATTATAAAGATAAACAATTTATCAAAACGTATTTTTATCGATTTATGAAATGCTTCCTTCACTCACAATCCTAAAGCATGGCTCCAGCAATATTTATTTACTTTATAATGTAAACACTAGCAAACAGTGGGCGGAGTTTGAGCCCGACTGCCCTGCTTGCAGCGCCAAAGACGCACAACACTCTCGGTAACTCTGTGAACTGCAGCCAAACAACAAGGGAGTCAAGTGTATTACATTGGTAGATAGGAGAGTGCCCAGACCTGTACTTCTACGACCGTGGTCTATAACTTATCACCTGCTTGTTTAAGTACTTCAAACATGACGTCTAGCGCCTTAAAATCGGCATTTTAAATTGGCCGGAAAGGTGACCACGTGGTAGTTCATGTTTAGAAATTCCGCAGTTTAATCATTGTACTTGCACATAATGTCTTGCACTTGGGGCTATACCTAGGAGTTCTGGCAAAACCAATGTTAGGGATTAACATTTCAATTACATTCGGTACGGCTCAGTCACTTTTCACCACATCTATTTACGACAAATATAATTATTTGCATTGAAATACGTGAATTATTGCTACAGGAAAAAATGTGGATCAAATTTATGAACAAGTGTTTTCGTGCGTATTTTTCTGAATGCATGTACTTGTTTATTCATAATTTTCACGGTGCCGTCAACTAGGGTTACTTGGGACTGCATGGAAATTTTTATGTCACACACAACAGCCGTAAAAGTAATAATAAACCACAAATAACAGTTATCGATGATATCATAGTAAAATAGTTGGCATGATTACTTCATTCAGGGCTGCAATATACGAAATAAAAATTCTTGAAAAAATGTCCCAAGTTTCCCTGCAGTCCAAAGTAACCGCAGTCGACGGTATAGGAAAAATACCCTTAAATATCATTTAGTAATGGGGGCCTCGCCAAGACGAACAAATAAGTCAGTGGGAGAATATATGCAGGTTACACAGTTGAATATTTACATCGCAATTTAATTATAATGGAATTTCCTATTCTTGCTCTGACATAGGCTCTGGGTAGGCAGCATACACGCGTAATGCACGGTTTACAGCAATTTTCAACGTCATATTTTATGTTTGTAACATTTTTTTTTCGTTTATTTTAGACGTTAATCGTGACTCAATTTTATTCTTGTAAAATTGTTTTGTCTCTATTTGTTTTTGCGTAATGACTCGTAAACCTCAATATTTGCATTTTAGGATTTTGTGTACGCCATCAAAACCAACTGACCTACCAAACTAAAAAAAAAAAAAAAAAAAAAAAAAAAAAAAAAAAAAAAAAAAAAAAAAAAAAAAAAAAAAAAAAAAAAAAAAAAAAAAAAAAAAAAAAAAAAAAAAAAAAAAAAAAAAAAAAAAAAAAAAAAAAAAAAAAAAAAAAAAAAAAAAAAAAAAAAAAAGGCAGAGAATAACTACGTTTCAGACTATAAGGTCTCCTATATACATAACAAAATATTTTGTATTAAAAAGAAAAATTACTAAAATTTCAAATTAAAATTTAAAATTTTCAAGAATGTTTTAAAAATTCAATTATTTTTTTCATATATGAGACCTTGTAGCTTACAGCATCGTTATTTACTATATTTTTTTTTTTCAGTTTGGTAGGTCAGTTGGTTTTAGAGGCGTACATAAAACCGTAAAATGCAAATTTTGACGTTTATGTGAGTCACTACGCAAAAAGTATGAAATATAACAAATATCATAAAAACAAAATTTAGACACAGTTCATCTCTGAAATAAGAAATACGTACATGCACAAATATGGAAATGTAAAAATGATGATGAAAATTGCTGTAAGCAATGCCCTTAAGCGTACCCCTTATTTTATACTTACCTGTCACGCACTGTGTGATGCGTCCCGATAATTAAAAAAAAAAAAAAAAAAAACTGCTCGAATACTACTAGAATTGCCATACTTGCCGTTTAGTTGCATGTTTTTACGAGGCATTCTCGTTTCCCTGCCTTTGTATTTCGCAACAGTACCGCACTAACCTAGTATACCATCGTCGCTAGCGCTGAAGACATTGATACACGCTTCACCCTGAAGATTAAACTGTTAGGTCTTAGTAAACAACAACACTTTGATCAGAAAGAATAGTATTATTTTGCTTAATCATTTTTATTGCCACAAAATGTAATGCGCACAAAATCGCTAACGTAAACTCCCGTGCGTGGTTAACGCATTTGAACTTACTTCATATATACTTGTCCCTCGATGTTTGTTTAATCACGACTTTTCCGTAGAACGAATAAAAGTAATTTGCTTTTTATCGTAAAATTTTAATTAATATGGGAATATTTTTCAAGATTATAAGAACACGCCTTCTTTTGCCGTAATTTGAAACCATTAATCTAAAAATATTAACTCCTATAATAGTAAACGCAATACTCAAACTAGAGCCACAAGTTGCAGTTATTTGTTATTTAGTGTTTAATCCTCTGGAAAAAAACCGCGTACGCTGAAAAATGGTCGTGGCGATATAGTTACGCCCTCTTACTTTGTTTCTAAAAAATGTACAGAGAATAGAAAGTTAAAATTTTGAATAATGAACTGTGGTTTTTGTTGTAAATTTCACGGCGTTTACTAAAACAGATATTTTAGCCCTAGCGTGCCAAGCGATTAATCACAAAACATTCCTCGACGTTGACGAAATGCTGTTCATGGAGGGTGGAGAATTTATTCGGTCAGGAAGGGCGTGGTTAAACACAACTGTGTATTTGCCTTGATATATCCAGACCCTGGCATCAGTTACGACGTTGATTTATGTTTCATTTCGTTAAAAACGTTGTCACTCATCTTCAGTGTTGTTTCATACTCTCTTAAATATAGGCTGAAAGATACTGTTGTATAGTTCTAACAATATGTCAGAATTTTGTAGAAAGTTCGCAGAAATAATACTGTTAATTAGCTTTTACTATGTAAGTTTATTCTTACAACCTCAATATTAAAACAAGGAAACAATTCCAACCACTACGCGCCTAAATTTAAGCGACATATTTTCCTTGAATCTCCATTGCTACATATTGTCAAATTTAATGAGTGTATTCTTGTTGATGAATCAACGACATAACAGTGAATGAACTTACTGTAAGAATATTACTAAGGAATTGACATCCCGCCTGCTTAAATATAAGGTCTCATGCGACCCGAAAAAATATCAAATAGCGAGGCCGCAAAGCCATTGCGTTTGAAAGGCTATTTTATTAGGGTTTTTATAAGACATAATTGCAATGAGTTTTCGTGGTTGTATGACCATCCACCCCGAATATGTTGCAAATTTCACCCTCGGTTGATCTGAGCACCATTTACAAATTTTATAAATTTGCATACTTTGCCAGCGGTGTGTCAATTTAATTAGTTTTATTTTAACTTCTGGGTTTTCACCATAAAAGCGTTTATGGGTTTGCCCTAATCAAGACGGTAACGGAAAACAAATAAAATTTCACGGAATGAAATTCACTTTACAACTATTGGTACCAAAGGACACCAAAATGTTTATCAGGGATTTTAGAATGAGCATAGTTTCTAGATAGTCTTTACGAAGTACTTAAACGAGCAAACAGTTATAATAATTAATGCATAACGTAACTTTAAACAAATTTTTTATGGAACATGGTCTGTAAAGACATAGGTTGGCAGCATTGCTACCGACACATATCTATATACACTTGAGCGCGAGGAGAAATGCGCAGTCACATTTTTTTGCCAGCGAGGGCGCGGCGAATTCACATTCCAAGGTTTGTTGGCTCGACACTGGACTGGACCAACAGGTGTGGTTCTAAATTCTGCCACTGTTTTTCCTCTGCTCTGGAGAGAATCCTCCGTCTCGACTGCCAAACACTTTGCTGCCTGAGACACTATGACAGCCTGTGAGCGCTAGAATATTCTAATTTGTAAATTTTATTTTTGGTTTCTCATAGATGTTATTCTAACGTTTAGTACGTACAATTTAATTTACAGTAAAAACCTTTTTATACCTAGGTATAGAAACCTGAATTTTTCATTATATTTCAGTTGAAAATTACATATTTTCTAAGATCCACACAGTCGCGCGCGTACAGCTACACACACACAGACACGTAACACACACATTCAGTATATGTAAATGTTAAGTCATTAATGAGGTAGTTTCCTTAAAAAAAAGTTGAAATAATAATTTACGTAATGTAAAAAATCCGCATGACTGGCATCTTCCTCAAGCTGTCATCTCGTCTCGAGTAACCTTGCAGAAGCCCGGTTATGTATATTATACTTGTGGGTGGTTAAATTAAACTAAAAACTTGCGTTTGCCATTTCAAAGCAATTTTTTACAAGTTAGTCAGTAGTTAGTCACTCAACAATCAGAATAACGACAGTGGAGATACGGAGATAAACGATAAATAGTTCGTAATATCGATTCTCTTTATTAATTTACAAACTATTGAGACAAAAATAAGACGAGAAAACATACAGATATGAGCATGAGCGTATAACTGCATAATAAACTGAAATCAGCAACAAAATTATGAATTACAGGATGTAATAAAATTAATCTCCCAAAATGGAAGTCTAAATTTTAAAGAACACTTTTTAGCAATGTGACTATCAAGTAAAAATTAGTGTTTTTTCACAGTACCGGAAAAAAAATTGAATTTCAATTGCGATTTTTAGGGTGATATCAAGTGATACTGTATTTAAATCCTTAAGATATTAGAAAAATACCCGATAAACTTTTCCGCTCCTTGAAAATAAAAGTGTAACCACTCACTTCTTTTATTTAATTACTTTAACAAGAGTTGCAAAGATTTCATGTAGTCTATTTTTTCACAGTGCATTGTAAAGAAAAAAGCGGCCATATTTTTGCCAGGGCCTACAATGCATAGTTTATAGGATAAGTGTATACAACTATTATAACAGTAACACAATACCTGGTCAGCAGGCATAAATATTACTGTTGCTTCGTTCTCGCAGGGAGACGCATTAAAAATATGTCGCCTAATTCAGCTCTCTATATGTTTATACATATACTCAATACTTTTTGCTGACAGCATTATAGTATCACTTCCTTCCTATTATTTTTATTGCATTTGTTTGTAACTTTTTCCAGGTTTTCTGTGATATAACAACTTTATGGTAGCTGCATACTGACAACGACAATTACTTACCGCTATTGCAATAGTATAAGAATGAAAACGTCACTTTTGGATGTTTTGAGACACGATTTTTTTAGCGCAGTGACCAGCCATAATAACATGGTTAGGAAAAGAATGACAACACCCACGGCTTGCTTACAAAAGCAAATAAAAATAAAAAATTTAAATATTTTTAATAGTTCTAAATTCGTCCAACACTGCCCAAAAGAAGGATAACGAATTTTTCTTGAAAATTATATTCATGTCACATGAAGTTGAAAGGTTGATTAAACTGCCATTTAATAAACGTGTTAATTTCATTCACGTTAGCGTTGAATGGTGTTAATAATTTCGCACGAAGCTCGCTTTGAAAGTTCGTTCAAAAGCAATTTAACCGTATCTCATTTACGACGTGCGTCATCTCTTTCTATAGGAAATGAAAGAAGTAACTGCATTTTAATTAATCATTGTATACAGTGAAAAGACCATATTGCGT
The DNA here is from genome assembly GCA_003012365.1 of Medauroidea extradentata. NCBI lineage: Eukaryota > Metazoa > Arthropoda > Insecta > Phasmatodea > Phasmatidae > Medauroidea > Medauroidea extradentata. The sequence goes on along the minus strand of PNEQ01085852.1, from coordinate 15,347 downwards.
ACAAAATATTGTACGACGTTCTTGTCAAGCCAGCAGTTCCATAATGGCAAGCTTATAACGAATTAATTGCTATTGTCTAACGAACTTCATTTCAAAATATATTGATGGATGAAAACATTTAGCTGACTGACTCGCTGACTTGATCGTTAAATGACGTCTGATCACAGTCAGGTTTCATACTTTCACCAGAATTTTTTTATAGTGAAATTTCACCTTACATAAAAATATAACTCCAAAACCAGTTAGCTGTTACTGACGTAAATATTCACATAAAATAAATAAACAAGTTTTTCTTGCAGTTTATATATATATATATATATACACGTAAAATAAATAAATATACACACAAGTCTTTATATTAGCAGTAAATTACTTTTAGGTAATGTGTTTAGAGAAGAATATGCTAGTTTTCTCGAAAAATAATGTATCTTATTGTTGAGAGATACGGTTACATACATGATTTGCAATTTTATGTTTTGTGGTCGTTAATGTCAGTATCGCAAGATTTACGTATAATAAGTTATTTTGCTTCCTATCTGAAGTAAATACGTGCCGTAGTCATTTAGTGCAAACTTATGTCAAATTGTTTGAAGATAGTTTCTCTGAAAACTTTTCGAACACTTACTCTGAGTTATTGTAATAATATGTAAGTCGTTTCTTAGACGTACACACATGTGTGCATACGCGTACACGCTCACGTGTGCGAGACACACACATACAAACAAAACAGATTAATCCGTAGCATGTTTTTTTTAAATAGAAGAGACTTAAAAATTTTTCACTTAATGTGTCCTTGATTATTAAAATGAAACCTATATTTATTTTGACTACTTTAAAAATAATTACAGTATCCTTCTTGTTATGTCTAACTAAAAGTACATAGCATTTAAATATTGCTTTAGTACAAAATAAATCACAGTGTGCAACATACATGATATAATTTCTAAATTTTCACACCGAGCTTTACTCAGCTGTGGTGTGCAGTTAAAATGTATGGTTGACTGATTGGCCTACTTGTAATCCACGCGGTACAAAATTTTTATATAAAAACTTTCCGAAACATGAATTCAAAACGGACGTAAGCGTTTAAAAATACTAAGATCATCGTAAATAAAATAATGATACAAAGAAAATATTGCGTGTTAAGAAATTTTCTATTACAAATTATTTGATAAATATTCATTAACATTGTTTGTTGAGAGCGAGCATTAAAATAAAAAGTTTTGCAGCTTTACACAGCCAATATGAAGTTTATCTTATGCACCATATTTTTCTTATTAAATAAATACACTATGATATACTGTATTTTGATATATTAGAATATTATTTAATGTTTCGCACTTCTAAATAAAACAAAACATACATTAAATAAGAAGTAACAATTTTGAAATGGTTAAATCTCTACTATAAAAATGTTATCTGCAGACAGACATCCTTTACAAAAAACTATAATGAAATATTTAAATACAAAAATAAACCTAGTTAAATACCATTGTATGCCGAAAAAAATAGTAATCAACTGGAAATAGAAATTTTAAAAATTTTTTCAGTATTCAGAGTTAAAATTTAAATAAGGGTAAACAAATTGCTTATGAACATTTGTTCACAAATTAGGCGTAAATCAAGAGTGACAACGTAAAATTTAAAAAAGAATATAAAACATACAAAGTACTCTTGGGACGTTCTCAGCTCTGATATACAGTTTGGGAAACATGACCATTATGTGCCATAAACTTTGAGGGATCGCTGTAATGTGTTCAGTCCAGTTTAATTTGGCTGTAAAAAATATTTTCTGTTCGATGAATGCGTGAGGTAAGTGGATTTGACGTCTCGTCGAGAACGAGATCATTAGAGACGGTGACACACAACTTAGTATAATGACAGAAATGGGGAGAGGAATCGGCCATGACCCTGGTTAAGGAGCCTTCCCAGCTTTCGCCTGGAGCGATTTCGGGAAACCAAGTTTATATTTCTTACGTTAAGTAAGTTCTTGTGTGATGTTCGCTTCAATTTAACTAAGAAATTAATTGTGAACATGAAAGGAATATATTACATCTAACGTAATTTTTTACATTTGTAAATTATAGTCGGGACGTGACAATTTTGCTTTAAAGTATACTAAAATACTATCTTGAAACACATTTCGCAGTATACAGTAGAAAATCTTATTTTCGTAAAATATTGCAAGCGGTAAGAAAATTGTTGAACCAACCATACAACTTTAAATTGAAAAAACTGCAACTTAAATGTTTCCCAGAATTTCCATTTCAATAATAAGATTTCATTTATATGAATCAGCATATGGTTCAAAGAAAGGGACAGACAATATGTTTGAAATTTTTTTAAATATCTAAGATGCTTGTAAAATAATCACGGGGGAACTTCGAATAAGTTAATTAGAAGAATCCAAACTTCATTCCTATAGTGCAAATAATTTCTCTACGTACAGTCTACAAACAAGAAGAAAAAAAATATGACGAAAACTTTATCGTATCCGTTTGTATTAATTTCGTTATATGGAACTCATTTTCAGAACCTGTTTTATTTCCTAGAAAGAGAGAACGCTAGCAGGAACACAGACGTTAGAAAGGAGGCTAACCTCAGCGTTCCGTTGTTGTGTGCAAGACTTAATTCACGTTAAATAGTTTACAACATACGTTTTGAAGCATTGTGTGTTCGACTTGGAGTTTGTTCACAATTAAATAACATGGGCACATAACATACAACATAACAGTTGAAAATTGTACCTGATGAGACCTTGTGCAAAATTATATCACAAACGGATTCTTGCTCTTAAGTTCATACCATGGCATTTTTTGGTGAGTTTGAAGCATTCGTTGCTTCATAGAATACATCCGAAGGCCATTTGTATATACTTGAAGTAGAATCGTATTTGGAGAGAGTAAGAAATATAGAAACAAAGCCTCAATGTACTGAATAGTGTAAGACGTTATTTACAATTAGAAACAATTTTTAACATTAAGGGCGGTATACAAAAATTTTCATCGCCATGTTATTATTTTTTGTACCAGATATTTTTTTTTCTTATTTTAACAGAAAATGTGACACAATATTTCTCTTATGAAATTTTTTATCTCTCGTGGTTTTTATGTAATGGCTTGTTAAAGTTAAAATTGGCGTGTTCCCCTTTTAAGGACCACACTAAAACCAACCGATATACCAAACTGAAAAGACTCACAGTGAATAAATATATCTCAGGCTACAATGTCACGTACATAAAAACAAAGAATAGAAACCTTTTGTATTTAAATAAAAATGCTGAAATTTAAAATAAAAATGTAAAAAATTCAATAATTTTTTCATGTATACAAAAATATTTTATGTTGTGGTTTAGCAAAGCTGAACTTGTAGCAATAACATCATTATTCACTGTGAATTCTTTCACTTTGATAAGTGTTTTGGTTTTAGTGTCGTCCTTAAAACGGAAACATGGAAATTTTTTTGCTTTAACGAGCCATTACGCAAAAACTATGCGAGATAAAATAAATTTATAAGATAGTAACATTTTGTGTCTAAAGCAAGGAAAAAAATATCTGGAATAAGTATAAAAATTAGGACATGGTGATGAAAACTGCTGTAGACCACGCCCTTAACAGTCCTTACTCGCGTTTTGTTTATTCTAGTGTATTTTGGGGGTTAAAACTACACGGAGGACGTTCAGAAAATACTTTGCTTTGATTGATTGCTGTTCTATGTGCCAACGTAAGAAATGAAATATCACTGTTACCTATGTCAGCATCTCTATGCACATGTCGTCGTTTGAACAGTTGTGAATCTATAGGTTCATATATATGGTAATCAATTATTGGGTGTACAACTTATGTCCTATGCTTACTGTTACGTTATAAATGTGAACCCAGCCTTATTCGGCTTTGTTTCTTTCGTAGTTCATGTATCCGGCCTTAATGTTGATTAGAGATGAAACCATTTGTAGCGTAGCTAACCTTTCTTGCGCTTTGTACGCATACAAAACAAAAGAGTGATAACGACTACACTGACACTCGCGCCTAGTGCCATGTCGCTCTTACACGCAGAGCACTAAACTGGCGAGCTGTAATCACACATTAAGTAACACACGCCAATTTTCGTAAGATCTCCTCCGATTAAAAATGTTATTCCCTTCCGTCAACGCCGCTGTAACATTTTCTTCTTACTCGTGCAGCCGAAATAAAACTAGGCGAAAAATTTCCCTTACAATCCGAACAAATGCAACGGTATGAAAACAATAACGAATACGAATTTTTGTTGTAATCGGCACACGAGCCCCCCGTACCACGAAAATGCCTTCAACAGATTGCTGAACTATGATGCAACATTTAGTGGTGACATCATTATTTTATTAATGGAAAGTTTTTACGAAAGTACATACATCGTAGATACCTTCGATCAGATTCGTATAAGTAAGAGCAGTATAATTTTTTGATATATTGTAGATATGAAGAAAGACAGTTTGTTTTTGTGTTTGATGGCTCGGAAATGTCTAGTAGGCACGTAATGTTTTGGAACGATTTGGACGTTATTTCCTGAAATGTGATTTCTATTGTTGAAAAGTACATTGTGAATACGAATAACAATTTAAAATAAACGTGAATTCCTATAGCAACAACGCATTTCAAAATACATGTGGGTGAGCCCCATAATGGTCCCACTACGATTAAAATGATTATGTTGTAGGGCATTTGTAAAATGTAAATCAACGCAGTGAAGGAAGGCCTCCAGATTCAAAACATTATTAACAGACATGTTGGCACAGCATATACAGAAAGCTGGTTAAGAACCACGTGGTAGATCTTCATGAGCTGGCTAGATGCATTACGCAATTGACAGGCATTTAGACCAGCATTCTGTGTCTCAGTGGGCCGTCGTAGGAACACTTACTACATGAGTACAAAATTAATATACAAGAATTAAAAAGTCACGTTGATTTGCAGCCTATTTTAACTCGTCTAACTCCTCAGTGAGTAAACACTCTGCATAACCATACGTTTGTTTACTTGAAGTATTCTATATTTTGGCACCGAGTAAACGGTTTCACCAGTATCGGAACAGTCTTCCAAGTGCATGCTTCTGGTGTGAAATAGTTGCAATAACATTCAATTGCTTGTCAGTATTCACAATTATGTTAACATATACAGAATGTTAAAAAAATCTCTGCCCAAAGTAATAGGAAAGGAGACAAATGCAAATATGTTTTGCCAGATAACCATATGTCGGTAACGTGTAGTTTAGGAGTATGGAGTATTCAGGGGTATTTCGAATGATAGTAATTGTTTACAGTACTTGATTTTTTTGATAAATGTTACAATAAATGTTTAAAACGAGCACCATTAACCTCAGCGCAGAGCTGGTATCGACGTAGCGAGGAGTCCCGTATTCGCTGGAAGATATACAACCCACGCATACGTATTCCAGCGAACACGGGACACGCTGCTACACTGATACCAACTCTCTGCTAGTGCTGAACGTTTATTGTGACTTTGCTCAACAAATAAAGTACCGTAAATAATTACCATTTTCGTCTTCTGATTTACACCCTTTACTCCTGAATATCCATTACTCGTAAACTATTTGTTTCCGACACATCGTTACGTGGCCAAATTTATTTGTATTTATTTTGTCTCCTTCAACTTCCGTACCAATTTGGGCATTACATTTTTGAACAAGCTGTATATAAATACAAATATTTGTGAAACAGATACTCTCAGTGATAAAACAGGTTTCAAACGGCAAGAAGAAAACGACGAAAATTTCATGTTCGTTGGCAAATATGTAAAGCATGGAAATCACTTAATGTGTACAAGACCACTTTAAATTAAACTTTTTTGTCTGTAAAATATTGCAACTGCTAAAGAAGAACCAGTTTACAGTCTCTTTATGCTGTGAAATGTTCTATGGCCACGTGATAAGCTTGATTGTGCGATCAACCGTGAAACGTGTTTAGATTATTCGTGCACTTTTTTTTGCATTTTCTGAAGCCCTCTAACGCCTTGACCGATGGACGTTTGGCTATATTAATTAACTTTATAGACATCGCCGTCGTAATAAATTAACAGCAATGTTGCGTAATTTTTTCTGGTGTTACGTAGTTAGGTCTGTTTCTTTTCACAGAGTAAACATTGTGTGTCTGGCGTGTGTAAACAATTTGACACAAATTATATATATATGTGTGTGTGTGTGTGTGTGTGCATAAGTGACCCTAGATTTTCGCGGAAAGAACATTGCACCAACTTATTTCAGTGCCATAAGTGCACGTGTGCATTGCTGCTTCGTGCTCAGTGACTGGTTGTTTCGGCTGTTTTAACTCTCATACGTCTAAGGCTTCTAACCCGCAAATCACAGACGTGTGGTATCGCAGTAACCTCATTCTGATTGGCACAGTCAAATGGGAGACGTCATTTCACAAAGACACGCTGTAAATTACCATAAAGTAGAGCTGTACAGCATAAGACACTAAAAGAAATTGGTGCAAAAATTTTTTTTCGCGAAAATCAAGGGTCCATACACACAAACATAATGTATATGTATATATATATATATATAAATCAGAGAGGCACATTAAAGCTAAAAACAACTCATCTTACTGAGATGTTTTTTTAAATATAGTTATAAGCTGCAGCCGGGGCTCATATATGAATTTCCCACAATCCATTTTAATACTTCTTGTATTCCACACCTCAATGTCACTGCCAGGATCAGTCAGGGTGGGAGTGAAGGGATGATGAGACGGAGGGGGGGGGGGTCCGATGCGGCTGTGTCAACATTATGTACCACAGTATGAACGTCTGCGTAAATTGGTTACAGAAACGAGGTCCACCAATTAGAACCGTCTGCACTCGTCCTATTTCATCGATTTCATTGTGGGATTTTCAGTATTGTCTGGGTCGGTTCGCGTTCGCTATTATTACTGCGACCGGTGACTGAGTTGACAGTGATCGTCTGGCTGTCGGAGCTGCTGTTTGGAATACGGCAGTGACAGGGAAGTAATGACATGAATGGGTTGAGGGCAGCGACGTGGATACGGGCAGTGTACGACGAGGGCCTGTACGATGGATGACAAGAAGGCGACTGCAGGAATGTTGGAGAGAGAGAGAGAGATAAAAGAGAGAGATAATAGAGAGATAGAATATAGAAATAGAAGAGGTGCGGTTATTGGGCTTCACGTCTCGTCGACTGCGAGGTCATTAGAGACCATAGAAAACAGAAATAAACAAGGCCGGATCAGGGAATCGAACCCGGATACTCCCGAATGCGAGTCCAACGTGCTACCGTTGCGCTACCTTTCTCAGTGAGAGAGAGAGAGGAAGAGAGAGAGAGAGACTGCAATGTGACTTAAAACTGCAATGTGACTTATGCTAATGTTATACAGAATGAGGAGTAATGATTATTTGTTTGAACATGAAAATACAGAATAAGCCTAACTTATCTTACACACGTTAGTGAGTAGCATTGTTGATGAATAAATAATTCAGGAAGTTAATTTAGCTTGTTACGTCATCCATCCTTAAGTGCCCACGTAATAATTTAAGTATGATTAACTAATCTAAATATAAACGCAAGATTGTGTAGTATAGTATGACAAAATATTTTATTTTACAATGTCTGGCGGAGACTATATTTGTCTTTGTGTCGTATAAACAATTCTAAATGGGAGAAGCATTTAATAAGTTATTCAAAAAACCATAGTTACATGTAGTAAAACACAGTTTAATACTTTGACCACGACTTATATATATAAACAAATGCAATCTTGTGGGGCTATTCCGCTCGTAATCACATCCACAAAACCAACATACATTTTCCCCAAATGTTTTTTCCTCTCTAGCTCCCATATCTGCTATAATTATTATAAGAAGCGCACTTTACGATTAAACAAAACATTTGATGGTGTATAGACATTGGGGTTTAGGCGAGTGCAATTGCTTTACTTACAGTAATAGCCCCAGACAGTTATGTTTGTGTAAATATAAACTTGAAAACTTAAAAATAAGTATCAATGGTTGTTTAATAATTAATAGAAATGTACCTTGGCACTAAGTAAAATCTATGAAGGTGTACAGAGTTTGTATTAGTTAAGCACAATTGCCCAATTTACAGCGACAACCCTAAACAGTCACATTAATATAAAAATACAATTTAAAACTTCAAAATAAAAGTCCTGTTGGTGCAATAATTACAAGTAACGTACCTTGTAATAAAATTAAATTTTTGACGGTGTGTAAACATTGGATTTTGACGATCGTACGACAGTGAGCCTTATAGTTTCAAACAGCTGTGTACGTACAAAAATAACAATGACATTGATATCTTTGAAGAAAAATAATCTATGTTGCTGTCATAATTAAAATAAACGTACCTTGGAAGTACGTAAAATCACTGGAGATGTAGCACTTAATCCAATTTAATAGCAGCTTTAATAAATAAAGTTTTCGTAGTTATCGTAGTAGTACTGTGCATAGCGGTATATTGCCACGATAATTTTAACCTTCGACTAGGATTGTCAAATATCGTCAATGTGCTCCATCTGATAGGCGAGATAACAGCTAAGATCACATCCCAAGATAAGCTGTCCTGAAAACATCATTTACTTCCTCTCAAATTGTTGACAGGTCAGATTTTCTACAAGGAGCAGAATAACCCCCACCTCCACCCATGAGTGAAATAACCGCGTCATAACAACAAACAACAATTGTAAACATGATAACAAATGTGTCCTTAACGTGTTCACTATAGTTTCTTGCCTATTCCAAATTATTGTAATTGTTATAATAATGCATTTCCTACATTTGAACATTAGTATAATCCTACAGATCGCTACTCATATGATACCCATGTATTCACCCCTACACATCATTCCAACTTCTTTCACCTCTGTAACATTTTCTTGTAAATGCATATTTATTAAGTTATATGGCTGTTTTGTAATAAATTACGTAAATGTTGTTCAAGATAATTTTAAAACTTTTGAATACCACCTATAAATATTTAAGTTTTACAGTAAGGGTTTGTAGTCATTTATACATTTTTGACAGATAATTTTTCTTTATTGCAGGTAATTGTGAATCGCCTCATTACTTCCCATCGAGCAGAAGAAAATGAAGTGAAGCAAAGCAATTCTGCCAACAGGTGTGGGTAACACATTTAATTTTATGGACAGTATTACGCATAAACCGACTTGCGCCAATTGTAAGGTAGTTATAAACAATTTTTCATCTTTGAAACCCTCTAACAAAAAGTATTTTAGGCCTTTATCATGTTACAAATATTGATTGCATAAAACTAGAATAACTTCCGGTACTGTGTTTCAAATCTAATAAACTTTAGTATGCTTTAATAATAATTAATAATTGGCGCATAATAGGTTTATGAATAACATCGTCCAAATTGTGACCGCATGCAACAATGTCATTTAAGACTAGTTTATTGCCTTATTTCACAATTTTAATTTCACAACGAATGCAAGAACGTAAGTCAATGTCCAAACAAATCCAGTAAGAAACGCCACGTGTAATTTATTCGCATTTCAATTACTTTCTATAGTTTCCGAATATAGGATATATAACGTCGTCTGTCCGCAGCTACATATTTAGTCATTGAAAAATATTTAATACGTTCGTCTGATGAACTTTCACCTGAAAAATAGTTTTGAATGTTACGTAAGTAAATTTAGAATATTTTGTTAAAGTTTAAAAAAAAATTCACTTAAAAGTATGGAACGTCTATTTAAATGCAAACAAGTCTATGTTTAGGGCTTACCATATGCTATGTTAACACAATTATAAATACTTTTGTTTTAATGGCAGAAACATGTTTTCGTAAATTAAGTCTAAAATGTTTGTTCTTGAAGGAAATAACATTCTATTAATCTGTTTAATTTATTGTGTTCATATATATATATATATATATATATATATATATATATATATATATATATATATATATATATATATATATATATATATATATATATATATATATATATATACATACACACACGCACACAAATATGTACTAGACTCCATTAATAATATTCGAATTCACTACGCCAACTATCATGAACTTCATAATAATAATTATAAACCTACACTTTTGTATTTCAGCCGGAATTTTCGCCACGGAAGGTCTCTTCGCAAGAGAGGGACGACTTTATGGATGTATTTGAGCCTAGATATATTTTAAACCTCTTCATGGCGCAAAAGTTATATACGATTTCGTGTATATTTTTCTTGTTGACATTTGTGGTATGTTCTACCAAAATGCGTATGGAGCTCATGAATATTCCATGGTTCAAGACAGTAAAAAAAACTATTATTTAACGAGTAAGATTTAAGTTTTTTTTCTCTCCTAAATCAGAGAAAAGAGATATTGTTTTACGTTGCTCATATCGAACAGACACGGGTTGTCTTTTGGTTTCTGTTGCTTTTGCTGCTCTTGTGATCAATGTTTTCGTTCATGTAAGGATATCACCGTTTTTTTATCAGCTGTATATCCGTTTTAGAATAATACGTGTTTTAAGGATGCAACTATTTGCGGGAATTCGTAAAACGTTTACTAAATGTCTGTGATGCTAAAAAATCTTATTAACATTCGCTGAAACAGATGCTGTTGTTAGAAAAACTGATAAACCGTATGCGGTAACAATTTTTAGCGCTTATCAATATTATGGCGCTTATGGCCGGGAAAAATCCTGCTTTTTACATGTCTTTGGGACTGTTGTTATTTATTTTTAGCAGTGTGTGATTGGGTGTAATTTTATGAAAAATAATAATAGCATTTTATTCCAGCCCCAAAGAAGGTCATTATGTCTGCGATGAGTCGGGGTGTTTAGTATGTTTTACGACTGAAGTCTGGAGAATGAACTGCCGTCGTTTCAGTGCACAGAATATAATGACTTAGGGTATGGACACCGCGGGAAACTAGAGTACTACTTCATGAATACTCCCATATTTTCACTTAGGGGTGCTAGGTAGAAAAAGCCATGCAGGTTTTTGTTTGGAATTATACTAGTGACGCAAACAGTAGGTGTATAACGGTCCCAGTTGTATCGCGATTATTAGTTACAATTTTTTCAGAATTCAAACGAACCGAAAATGCTAAGGAAATGGACTAACGATAACTCCGTCTAATCAGATCAGTGAAATAAAAGCGTTGTCATAAGTATATTCCGTCTTTGTTTCTTTGAAAGTACATTAGTTTTAATATCTTCAAAGTGCTGGATTACATATGTTAAGTTAGAAAATTACGAAATACGTTCTAGTTGAAATCGCCGTTACAAGAAAAAATATGCCAAAGCTGTAAACACTAAAAGTTAATAAAAGTTAATTATAATATTGTAAATTTGGATTCCAACATGGCAAACACAAGTATTTAAAAAAATGTTTAATAAAACTGTGGTACTTTATCATTGTTGGGCCATGTAAGAAACAAAACATGTTTTTGCAACGGTCAAGTACTGAATTTTTATGTTGCAGTGCGTGTAGACCTGCGGTTTTACATTTAGGTGAGTATTTCAAGCCATTCCGTTAGATTCCTACTAATTATGTTCATAATTATATTGTTTGAATACAGTTAGAATGTTCCTGTAAAATGTTTGAAAGTACGCACACTGCCGGTATAATTTTAATAAAAAATTGGTTAATTACTGTGAAAGTCCCATTTAGAAAATTTAAGTACACCACATAGAGTGGTTTTAGCATCAAATTAAATGACGTAACAGTTATTTTGAGTTCATCTACGCCAGACCTTACTTCCAAGTAAACTAATTTTTCACGTTAATGAAATTATTACTCCGGTTTCTGTTTTGCTGCCTCCCACTATGTGCGGCACCTTGATTACTTCTGATTGTTGCGAAAAAAAAAAAACTAAGTGATTGCGAGAAGTTTGAAATGAGATCATTTTAAAACAGGAAGGAAGTAATTTGTCTCGCGAACCTGGGGTAATCAAGTGAGGTGCCATGATGGAATCGCGGACGAAGCTATTGGGAAGCGGCGTAAACTTCCTTCGTCGAAGTAACATAACTATTTATGAAGCTACGTATGTGAGCATATTGCGAAGCTGCACAAATTTACCTCTGTGTTTAAACAACCGACTTGTTCTCTCAAAATAATGTCTGCACTTTTAAATGTGTCCAATAATTGAACAAAATTATAAGCGCAAATGTACGTTGGAAAGTTCACTTAGCTAGAAAAGTTATTTTTTTCGAAAACTATAGTTATTATTTAGAGACTTTTTTTATTAAAATAGTTAAACAAATTGTATGTTTTTTAGTAGCTAACACTGCTTTCAAATACTATATCTTATCTTAAAACTGTCTGATAACAGACTAGGTTCCTTCAATCTTCATTGTTCAACGCACTTAAAACTTTTGATATTTCACAAACAAAAAAAAAAAAATAACGCCAAGTTAATATGTATATAAAGTAACAAAATAGTTCGATGAACCAAATATAAATCGCTGCACATATAAGCCTACGACGTGTCCGATTACAGTTACGTAACACTTTGCTCCTCATAACATTATAAAAATAAAACTGTCACTGCCACCAATCCAACAACAAATGGTAAAATTAAGAGATATGAACGTGATATATTTAGTAATAAACTAGCTGTCCCTTTGCGGCTTCGCCCGCGTGTACTATAGAAAAGAGTAACTAACTTTTAGTTACGTGTTAATTGATGGTGATACTATATTCTATATTATACTATATTCACTCTTTATCTTTAAAACATCAAATACAAACAGATTTGTCCAGTCCACTGCGCTAAGCGTACTTTAATTGCAAAACTTATTTTTTTAATTCATCTTTATTTCTCTATAAAACAGCTGCCCGGCTGCGGCTTCCACCGCAAAACAGCTGCCCGGCATTTAACAGCTAGCGTACTCAATAACAGTGTAAAGAGCGCGCGCAATACGCTTGTATGACGTCATGTAATTCCCATCGCAAAGTCTTGCACGGGATACGAACCCGTAACCCCACCCCTCCCACACCCCAAACTTTATACAATACCTGAGTGAATGCTTAAGGCCTCGATCACAGGAACATACCTACATTGTTTAAACAACAATAGCAATAAAGCTCAAATTGACTCTACTGTTTTTAGGTTTTTTTCCCGGAAATTATTCGAATTTTTCTCGCCGTAAAAACCATCTTTGAACTTCAACGAACATTAAAAAAAAAAAAGAATTGGCCAAATTGGTCCAGGCGTTGTTGAGTTATGCGCTTACCAACACATTTTGCGATTCATTTTTATATTATAGATAATTATTGAGAAAGTATGTGCAGACATAAAAACGCTTCAATTTACAGGATAACTATAATGTGACATAATCTGACAATTTTTTGAGCATACATCCTGTTTTGAAACTTCTGTATGTATGACGAAATTAACATACATTTCAACGAACAAAGACACAGAACACCACATTAGTCGCGAATCTCGCTTCCGCTGTCTCTTGAATCTGTGAACTCTGTGGCGCTGGTCACTAATTAAGTAACTGGCGACTGAAAGTTTATATCAAACGGACGCGTCACTTTATGTTTCCGAAAGTAAGGCAAATTGTGATATTAGCTGAAACCTTCGTTGTTTGATTCATTAATTTGGTTGGTTATTAAAATACAAAAACTATTTTTTTATTCTGATTCAGTATTGTTTTATTTAAATACGAAAATTTGTGCAACTAAATTTGGCCATTTTCTGTCAACCATACTAAGAGTGAGTAAGGCAATCATTGCTGATATGAAATGATCTGCAGTAACAATGAGTGAGATTTGTTTCTCAGATGTTGATTATAAGAGAGCTCACGTTATTCACAACCGTCTAAACCTGCATTTGATGAGCCTCCCATGCACTGGGAAAACGCTTACTTGCAGCTAAACACTGCTTAGATCGTGAGCATGTTGCTATCAATGAACACCTGAACGTCTGGGGTTCCACACAGTCTCGTTAGTAAGGCCACGATTTTGCCACGAAAATATTATTGTCTTTGTTTCAGTGTCTCACTGGAACATTGGCAGCTCTGCTTCGTGAGAACTGGCAGGACGTATTTGCTCAGACACGTTCCTCATTTGACTGCGCCAACCAGAAAAATATTATTGTGACTTCATACGTCTGTAATTTTCCAAGGCAAGTGATGCTAAAATCATCCAATCACAAACGACGTAGAAGAGCTGCACATAACGCACTGGAACCAAATGTTGCAAAAATGTTTTCGTCATAAAATCATTGTTCTACTGATTTCTAGAGGCCGGAAAATTTTGCGGTTTCAGTGACCTGCATGCTAGAATCCATTGTTCTATGCATATTAAAGCCCCACGTATTTGTTAATTGTCTGTTGTTCCACTGAGTAGCAGCTAATGGACAAATGGTCAAGGTTAAGTATGCATAGGATAGTGCATTCTAACATGCAGGTCATTGGATTTTCCGGTCCCTACTGATTTGGCATGGAAAAGTTTCCATTTGTGTAAAGCAACGTAGTTAAATCTAAAAATTAGCGTAGAGAACTACACGTTAATTCGTTATTAGCTGAAGAGAATTTAATTTAACGCAATGTACTTATGTTATAGTTATTATGTTTCCTAAATCTTGAATTTAGGATATTGTATATATATTGTTATATTCTGTAAGAGAATCAGTAATGGATTAAAATTTCCGCTGTCCGCCGTACACTTAGAGAATTATTTCCCTGGGACGTTTTATTTACGCTACACGAGAAAAAATTAATAATTATTGGTTTTCGAACAAGAGGTAGCTTTCATTTATCTCTTGCGCATAGAATTGACTTTCTTTTATTTTTATTTGAATTTTATAATTTGCGGAAAAGAAACAAAGAATGGTTCTAAAAGTAATTTAACTGTTAATTTCAATGAAAACAAGATCTAATTGTATGTATATATATATATATATATATATATATATATATATATATATATATATATATATATATATTATAAAAATATATATATATATATATATATATATATATATATATATATATATATATATATATATATATATATATATATATATATATATATATATATTATAAAAAAATATATATATATATATATATATATATATATATATATATATATATATATATATATATATATATGAATCGGTCATTTCAGAGACAACACATGTCAATAAAAGTTAATTTTCGAGGAACGAAAAAAAACTGTTTAACTTGAACTAAAACCATTAAATACGCCAATGGATGATATGGGTACATAGTTGGGTCTCTAATACACATTGTGGTTACAAACAACAATCGAAACATATAATACATTATTTATAAAACATTAATTAGGAGCTTTGACATGTGCTCTTTC